>CAUYSK010085632.1:0-74413 GCA_963575035.1 Avahi laniger | reverse complement strand
TGAGACAGAGTCTCACTCTGTTGCCCTGGCTAGAGTGAGCGCCATGGCATTAGCCTAGCTCACAGCAACCTCAAACTCCTGGGCTCAAGAGATCCTCCTGCCTCAGCCTCCTAAGTAGCTGGGACTACAGGCATGTGCCACCATGCCCGGCTAATTTTTTCTATATATTTTTAGTTGTCCAGATAATTTCTTTCTATTTTTTTTAGTAGAGACGGGGTCTCGCTCTTGCTCAGGCTGGTCTCGAAGTCCTGACCTTGAGCGATCCACCCGCCTTGACCTCCCAGAGTGCTAGGATTACAGGCGTGAGCCACCGCGCCCGGCCCATTTATTCGCTCAACAAATATTTATTCAGCCTCTATGTTCCTGGCACTGTCCTACGTATTGAGGATACAACAATAAAACATGTACAAATGTCTGCCCTCAGAGAACTTGCAGTCTAGTGGAAGAGACCAACACAAACAAAATAAGTGTATTATACCCCTCATTAGGTAGGCACAATGCCATGAAAAAAATACAGAGATGGATACGGATTGCTAAGGGTGCCACGTTAAACTGGGCAACCAAGGAAAGCCTCGTTGAGAAGTGAATGTGTAAAAAGCTGGTGGGAATGAGACATGTGGATATCCGGGGAAGAGAGCTCTAAGCAGAGGAAATCCTAAGTGCAAAGACCCTGGGGCAGGAGTGTGTGCCTGGCATGTTTGAGGAATAGCAAGGACGCCAGTGTGGTCAGAGCAGAGTGGCTGAGGCATGAGCTGTGGGAGATGAGCTCACAGAAGTCCCGAGGTGGGGGCAGCAGTTCAGGTCACACAGGGCCTTGTGGGGGACTGTGAGGCCTTCGCCTTTTACTCCGAATGAGAGTCGTTGGAGCTGTTGGAGGGCTTTTAGCAAAGAAGGGACATATTCTGGCTTGTGTCAGTGTGTTGAGAACATACTGAGGCAGGGCACGGGTGGATGGAAACAGGAAGACCTGGTACAAAGCACATCTCCCAGGACCTTCCATTTTACTCCGTAACAAACGAATAAAAAATGAGAGTGGGAATAGGTCTCTCGAGGCCCACGTATGGAACGGCACGATGTAGTTTCTGCTGCATTCTGTTGGCTAAAACAAGTCCTAAAGCAAGTTTAGTTTCCAGGGATGGAGAAAGAGATCTATCTAGTGATGGGAAGAGCTGCAAAGTCACTTTGCAAATGGGCGCGGTTATAGTAGGAAGGGAAATTATTGTGGCCATTTTTTGTAAACAATCTGCTGCAAAAAATGACCTTAACTCGAACCTTCAATAGCCCTTTTCTTAAAATATCCTTGGGCTATGTCGCCTCATGTTATGGAGTAAAATGGAAGGTCCAAGAAGATGTGCTGTGTCCACCTTAGACCCTGGCCACCATATACGCCAGCGGCTACATATGTGCAGAGCAGAGACGGGAACAAATTGTAAAGGCTCTTCCACTCCAGCCCTGAGCTCCTAGGACCATGTCCTTTGGTCAGCTTCTTTCCCTTCTCATCCCTGCCTCTTCCAGCTCTCCATTTCCTTCTTCCTTGAGCACAAACACCCATTTCTTGTGTCATGAAGAGGACTTTGTCAGATCGTCAGTAACCTTGCTCTGGATCACCTTGCACTGAGTTTCAAAGTTCACTTCAAGTAGTTACCAAGAGATTTTCCCAACCAAAATCAGGCCTCCCATCCCTAACTTGCTAAAGATGAATTCTGTGCCAGTTGTTAACGGAATCCATTTTCCATCTGCTTTACAAGTGAATGGACTTGATTTTGGAACTGACACTGTTTTAGGTTCCATGGGTTGGGTAGAGAGTGGTATTATAAATGGGGTGTTAAGAAAAGGTCTGGTCCCATGCTCTTGTATTAGAGTAAATTGTGAGTGTGATTCTTGAAGCCAAGATCTGTGCCCGTCTCTTTGATTCCCCTCCCACTACCTAGTACCTGGTAGACTCTCAGGTAATGTGACCCTGGAATTGAGGGTCAGTTTCTACAACAGTCTGTCTGATACCTTAGACCTTCCCCTCTTCTCAAGCTGGAAGGGAAGGATCTCAAAGCATCTCTATACATTAACCAGCTTTTTGTATCTCTAGACCAGTGCTGTCCAATAGAATTTTCTGTGAAGATGGAAGTGTTCTGCATCTACGCTGTTCAATGTGGTGGCCACTGATGGCTATTGAGCACTTAAACTGTGGGTAGTGTGACTGAGGAACTGAATTTTTCATTTTCTTTAATTTTAGTTTCATTTTATTTAAATGTTTAATTAATTTAAATTTAAACTTAACTGCCATATTAGACTGTGCAGCTCTAGATAGTGCTTGTCAAACTTTTTCACTGGATCGCTCCTGATGTCAGAGAAAAGAGAATGCATACCTTAATGGTTTGGAGATTCAATTTTTCAAATACTAAAGTATAATACTTTGATGTCTTAGGTTAAAAATGCACAGTAATTCTGCATTTCTCTTTATACTATGTATATTCTGCCAGGGAACAAAGTGGATGGTCTAGAAAGATGTGCCCATGACCTCCTTAGTACATGGCCGCCTAATACTCTTGTGGGGTCATGAATGCCAGTTAGATGAATGCATTGCGAGTGAGTTGGCTTAAAGTTTAAACTTTACATTCTTCCTATTTTTAGTGCAGCCTGAGAATAAAAACATCTCATCAAACACCCATTCAGTGTTATGAATGACCTCCTGGCTGGTGTGGGTTATAACCCACACTGCGGTACAAATCTGCTATTTGATTTAAAAGAAAATTCTCCCCCACTCGGAAATCTCTTCAAGTGCATTTAATGAATAAGGCGGTGTCCGTAACTTTCTGTGACATTTACTTTAATAAGCCATGGGAGTGATTTAGTGATCAGTGGGCATTGACATTTGAGGAGGGAAAGACAAACTTTCCTTCTTCTGATACGACTTTTTCCTTCTCCTCTTGACTCTGGCCTTGCAGCCATGGAAACTTTGTTTCCTAAGAGAAATGCTGTGTTCTCTGGGTTTTGGAACTAATCAATTTTTTTTTCTTTCAGTATGTAGCCATAAATTAATTTCTCTTTTGTGTATCTGATGTTACAAGTGTTTGTACCGAGTATGTTTTCCATAGTATTCGAACTTTCTGTCTTGTTACGTCTTGTGAGCATGTGTGTGTGCATGTGTATGAATGTTTTGCTTTTCCTCAACATGGAATTTCTTCCGTCTTGTTTAGAAGAAAAACACATGGAAGAAAAAGGATTTTAAAAGGCAGATCTTTAAAAAAATCACTACACAGACACATAATGTAGCTACAACTATAACCATGACTTTATACATTCGTATAACCACCGACCAGACCAAGATATAGAACATTGTCAGCACTGCTCAGGAGGTTCTCTCATGTCACCTTCCAGTCCATACAACCCACTCCAGAGGTAACTATTTTGACTTGTGTCACTATGGATTAATTTTGCCTGTTCTTGAACTTCATATAAATTAAGCATGCAAAATGCATTTTTCATTTACTCTTAGCCAAAAGGCCAAGAAGCCATCAAAATACATTTTCAACATCCTGTCCATGACATTCATCCATGTTGTGTGTATCAGTACTTCGTTTTTAAATTGCTGTCCATTCCACGACTATATCACCATTTATTTGTTTTCCTGTTGATGGATGTTTGGGTTGTTTCTAGCTTTTGGCTATTATGAACAAATGTGCTATGAATATTCTTCTACTTGTCTTTTGATGGACTTCTGTACTCTTCTCTGTCAGTGTATACCTAGGAGTGGAGTTGCTGGGTTATCAGATTGAAAGGAAGGTTTGGCTACTCTAACGAAGATCCAATGTAACAGTGGCTTAGACAAGGTAGAAGTTTATTTTTCCCTCATGTACTAGGCAGGGACACAGGATCTCTTCATCATGGTGCTCTGCTGTTCCCAGGGCGAGGCCCTCATTTTGGTGGTCCAAGATGACTGACCACCATGTCCACATTCTAGACAATGGATAGGAGGGAAAAATGGGGAAGTCAGCAGCATGTCTCTGTCCTAAAGACAAACCTCCCAAGATTCAGGCATGTCACTTCTGCTGAGACTATGTGGACCAGAACTTAACTCACAGCCTCCCTCCCCCGACATGCAAGGAGTCTTCTTTATTTTGGGAAGTCTTATGCTCATCTAAGCATGGAGGAAAAGGGCGATAGATTTTGGGATATTATGCGCACTTTCTGCTACAGCTTACTTCTTGGGAGAATGAGAGTGCAAGGTTTAGGTTGAGCTTTTACCCTCTAACTCAGGAGAACCTCTGAGAACTTTCTTGGCCCA
The DNA here is from genome assembly GCA_963575035.1 of Avahi laniger. Taxonomy (NCBI): domain Eukaryota; kingdom Metazoa; phylum Chordata; class Mammalia; order Primates; family Indriidae; genus Avahi; species Avahi laniger. The sequence goes on along the minus strand of CAUYSK010085632.1, from coordinate 70,131 downwards.
TTGGAGCAGTTACACCAGCCATCCCACCTAGACTCTTTTATTAAGCATGGATGTTGTTAACTCGTCACTTCTATACAGCTGTCTCCCCAATAACAGATCTGCTTTCTGTGAACACAATATTGCTACTCTTATTATTTTCAACATTATTATTATCTTCCTATCAGGAGAATGCATTCTGGAGCAGTAACTTATTAGTTTGTGTGATCTTGGAATAGTTGCTTATTCTCTCTGAGCCTCTGTTTCATCATCCATAACATGAAAATAAAGGTGCCTACCTTGAGGAACTATTTTCAATAACGGAGATAACATGTTGTACACTTAATATAACTGGAGCTCCATGTGGTCCCGTCTTGATATAGTGTCACAGTAAAAAATATGAAGCAACCAGAAGTGATTGAACATAATCCTCATTTCTCAAAGTGTTTCTCAAAATGTTAAAGAAGATCCAATTCATAACCTATAGCAAGAGTTCTTAAAAAAAACACAAAAAACTCCCTCTTTTCTTCTCCCAAACACACCTAAGCATCTCAGAAGATTCTTTCTCTCCTTGCTCTCAGTTCTTCTAAATTCTCCCTAAAATCCCATCTATATGGATGCTTATTTTTACCCCTCTTCCCACTCCTTTCCACCTCTATTCTTTCCCTCTCAGAGGGAAAGAGGCTATGACTTTGCTTATATCATTAATGTCTTTGTTGGTGACATATGTCAAATGTCTGTCACATGTAGACAATCAGTGGTTCCTATTTGCATTACTATCAAGATGAAGACTGTTGGCCCTCTTTGCTTATCTCAACCCTCTTAAGAGTTCAAGTGGAGGTGAATACCACTGAAGTTGACCCTGACAGGAGGGGGATGTGTGGCGGGTGGACGATCGTTAGTCATAACAACTGCTATGCAGTTTACAAAGTGTTTGAATTTTATTCATTCACTCATTTAACTTATATGGATTTGTTTATCAATATCCTTGAAAGGTTTCAAGAGAGTCGACAGAAAAATATCTAACATAGGATTAAGTTAATAAGTAATAAATATGATCAAAGGGAAATAAAACAAAGCCCCAAAACGCATCCCCCAAGCTGATGATGTTCATCTCAGAGGCACGGGGGAAGATAGTGGAATGCGACTGGCCAGGCTAACAGTCATTTTGAGGACTAAAGCTTAAGAATCATGTGATAATGCTTATCCAGGTATAAACTGCTCAAGAGATTATGCAGTGAAATGAGCTTTGTCTCCTTGGTGTGCAGCTTTAGTGACAGTGGTGGATGCCTGGTCTGTTTTGCCTGCTCTTTGCATTTGCTGCTGTAGTAGCTGGCTTTGAGCAGAAGCAGCACAGTGCTATCAGCTCCTAAGATTTTGCTACCCAGCTGGGTCTCAAATACCCTTAATCACTTGTTATCCATCACAGACTTCTGGTGAGTTTTTGGTATTCCGAGAACTACTTAAAGATGAGCCTTGCCGTAACATGTTTGGGTGCTGGGTCCTGGGCTGTGGTGTGCTGGGGCCAGCTTGCTTGCACAAGAGCCAGTTTGCACATCTCTTACCAACTCAGGTTCAGCAACATCAAGTCGGTAACTGATGTGAAATCAGGTGTAGCGGGAGTATTTACACCACAGAAATCAGCAAGTACTACCAGTCGGGGCTTTTTTTTTCCCTATGCGAAGTCAGTTGTTAAACATTTACTAGCATGCCGCTTGTACTGAGTGCATGACTGTGTCTAGTAAAATAGATGCCACTGTTTAGAAGCGCTTGTGGAAATAATTACAAAGCATTCTGTGGACTCAAAAGAGCTGTGTGAAATTGCAGAAGAATTCCAGACAATGCTTATGTCTGACCTGAGAACCTCAATGAGCCTATCAGAATTTCAGACTGGGCGACTCAAAGGTTGAACATTGTGATGAATGTTCTTGATTTGTTTGAAAATCCTGTGGGAGAGAGGAGGTTGGAGTTTTATGCTGAAGCCAGAAGCAGAAAGCCTGATACACATCCCGGGGCAGGACTCCGGAGCATTCCATGCAGGGCAGTGTGGATTTCAGCTGAAATGATCCTTCCTGACACATCCTCTAAGAGACAGAGAGGACGACAAGGGACCAGGAAGGCTTGTCTCTGTGCAGCTGATGCCCTTATCATAGTAACTCAGCTGACAAAGCATCCTTTGCCTCTCAATTGTCAAATCAACCAGCACTTTCATCTCTTCACTGTCAATATTCAAGGCTTATGTGTTGACTGTAGCCAGAGAGTTGTCCGGGATCAAAAGTCACCGCTACCCCGAATACTGCTTTTAATGTACCTAATTATCCGGGGAGCTCTTCAATCTTTGGAGTTCTTTGAGGATGCACCCATTTGGAATAAGGCTAAGAAAATAGGCTTTGGAGCTTCACTGAACTGGGTTCACATCCTGCTTCTACCACCTACTACCTTTGTGACCTTGGACAAGAAGCTTTACTTCAGTTTTCTCATCTCTAAAATGGGAATGATAATATTTAACTGGAAGGTTTGTGGAGAAGAATGAAAGAGGTGCTTCATTATATATTTTTGAATGCCCGGAGTAGGCCAAGGGAGCTCCTGCAGTGGAATTTCTCCTGCCAACTTTTGGGCACCCGCTTGTTTCCAGTGGGAAGGACAACAGACATCTCAGCGATTCTGTAGGAAGCTCCTGAAATGTCTCAGCTACATGACAAACTATTAACTGCCCAAGTAGCAATTTATCCACAGTCCTTCTCTACAAATTAAGCTCCATTTCCCCCACAATGCTTGAGCTTAATAAACAAAAGTGTTTACTTTTTAAACGTTTTTCCAATCTCTAAAACAGCTCACAGGTGCAGATACTCTGGCCTAAAGGGTGCTCATTCTGCCTCTCATGACATCTTCTAGGCTGAGGTGCCATGTCTAAGTTTTTTGAACCATAGATCATGGCAGAATATTAGCAATTGGTGCTTGTTGAGGACATACAATAGCTGTGTTTCCAGGGCTCCGGGGAGCAGCTGCGGCAGGTTCCTGCAGGAGTCAGAGCATGAAAATAACTCAGGAAATAGTCAGTGGGCACGGAGCTGGGAATTGCATCTGGTGGCACTGTGGATTGCACAGCCTTATTTGGGGCCAGGTCAACCATAGCTGGGATTTCCAGGGAGTTGTGAGAGAACACCAGCCAGCAAACACCACCCTCCTATTCAATGGCTCTTTAAAAAATTTTTAAAAAAATTATTTTCAAGTTTTATTTTATTTTAATTGACAAGTAATAACTGTAGATACAAGTCATAGAAGTAGAGAGTAGAATGGTAGTTATCAGATAATAATAATAAACTAGCTACCATTTATAGTATCAATCCAGGGATTCTTGATATTTATTTGAAACATGGACCTCTCTGGCAATCTGGTGAAACCTGTGGATGAGAAGTCAGAATAATGTTTCTAACTGCACAAAGTACAATACGTAGGATTACAAAGGAAGCCATGTATACTGAAATACAATTATCAAAATATTTTAAAAATTGTGATATTATAATATATGCTTCTTTATTATTACATTAAATAACAAACATTAGTGGTGAATCCAACCGTCATCACACTTTGAAGTAGTGGTGATATAAATAATATTTCAAGATATCAACTGCAACATGATATGAAAATGTCTGTCATTTCTATTGGTGACAAACTCACAAGTCCTGCTGATACCACTGTGGTTAGTACCTTCACTCATAATTGAAGGAAATATTAAATTGCGGTTATAAATTAATGAAAAAAATCTACATGTGGCTCCCTCGACTGAGTTAAGAACTCCTGTCTGTGTGAGACATTGTGCTCAGCACTGAACATACATTATTCCTAGCCTTCACCACTACCTAGCCATGCTGGAGTTGTGATTCCCATTTTATAGATGAGAATACTAAAGTCTGGAGTCAGACTAACTCACCCAAGGCCACATAGCAGTGGAGCTCTCAGTGTAGGCCAGGGCTTTGTGACACCAGAGCTTAGTTTCTCTCTCCCACACCCTGAATGCCCTGAACTCCTGAGCTGCATTTTCCCCTAAGGGACACAGCATGAGGAGTGCTCAGGGGCTTTTAAAGGACCTTGGTAAGGGCACTCTTGCCTAGACTTTCCATAATCCCACAAGAAGAAAGCAATCTCCTTTCTTCTCCTGAAAGCCTGTCCTGTGGGAGTATCCAGCAGCTTTTTTTTTTTTTTTTTTAGACAGAGTCTCACTCTGTTGCCCGGGCTAGAGTGCCGTGGCATCATCCTAGCTCACAGCAACCTCACAGTCCTGTGCTCAAGCGATCCGCCTGCCTCAGCCTCCCGAGTAGCTGGGACTACAGGCATGCGCCACCATGCCCGGCTAATTTTTTTTCTATATATTTTTAGTTGTCCGATTAATTTCTTTTCTATTTTTAGTAGAGGCGGGATCTCTCACTCTTGCTCAGGCTGGTCTCTAACTCCTGAGCTCAAACAATCCACCCACCTCGGCCTCCCAGAGAGCTAGGATTACAGGCGTGAGCCTCGGCGCCCGGCCCAGCAGCTTTTTTTTACTCCAGGATCTCCAGGGTCGCATTTTGGGAATTCCCTTGAACCCTGCCCCCCTCCACTCCCCAACAAATGGTAGGCGCTCTTATTGTACTGGTCCGCCAGAGCCAACATGTAAAGGCTGCAGGAACCAATCGTGTGCACCTCTCCCCGTATTGGTAGCTTGAAATCCATCCTAGTAGGACTAGTTACATCTTGGAATCCCTAAACACTACTCATCGAGGCATTTTTATTTTAAAAACCAGTTGTTAAACATTTACATGTGATCATATTCCTTTGTCCCTCATGTGTTCCCAGTCCTCAGCCTTCCAAAGGAAAAGATTTGAGCAACCTTCTCACAATTGGAGGGACCAGCTCACCTTGGTAAGATGAGGTCGTGGCTTACTTGCTCATTTCTTCCCCCCTCCTGGGCCCCGAATCTGTTTTAAAAGTAGGATTTATTATTATTCATGTGTGGTGAGGCCAGCAGATCAGGAGGCCACGACTTCATTGAAAAGATAGTTTGTTACTCACAGATCCCAAGAGGAGGGGCACACCACACCCCTGGGGGGACTACAGGGGGAAGCACCAGGTGGGCCAGGAGGCAGAGGAGAGGGCACACTGTGTGCAAGAGTCTTAACTGTGGTTTTCGTGGGAAGAAACAGGCAAGGCAGGGTAATCAGGCTGAGGCCTGACCAGTTTGAATAATTTCATCCCGCTCTGGAGCATAGGGGCTGTCCTCGTTGTCTGGTTCCTGGCCCTGGGGTGATTAGGGCAGGTGGATATAGTGGCCTGGAGTGTGAGAGCTCCACAAAGGAGGTGGATGGGGTGTGGGCTGTGGATTGGTTGGTTTGCATATGAAAGGCGCTCTCCCGAGTGAGTTGTTTGCTATCTCTAGGAATTAGCTAGCCCTGGGAGGAGCAGCTTCTCTACGGTCAACAAGGCCCCAATCTGACAAAGCATCAAAAATACAGAATAAAAAGCCATGATGAATACAGAAGCCAACACTGTCCTCAGAGTGGGCGGCAGCAGTATTGGTTGGAGTGGTTTCCTAATGAGCAGTGTGAGGAGCCCCCTGCTGCCTTTAGCGCCAATGGCGAGAATGAGAATGTCTCACGTTGCACATATTGGCAGCTACACAGTCCTCATAAGAAGCATGATAAAAGAGTAAAGGCCAAACTTGACGGCCCATTTAAAGCTCGAGGTAACTATGCTATTGGTAGGTCTACAGAGGTCCCCAGGTTACCTACCTAGCAGAAGTCTCAACCCTCGTGCATTAATTCCAACTTCAGGGGACACACATTTTACATTTCTAGAAACCAAGCGAGCATTTAGAAGAAATAAACATTCACCAGTTCTTTTTATGCTGCCACATTCTATGTTGCACATAAGAAAAGAAATATGCCTTCTAGAGAGCTGTAAACATTCTGCACATGAGATCCATTATTTTATGGCTCACAGTGGGGTCTGAACAAAATAATCTGCAGACTAAACCCTTTCTGTATCCCTGGAGCCGAGCTGAGGTTAGTGAGTGCACTGTGGGTGAAATGGCTTCCGAGGTGCCCTCTGACTCTGAAATGTGCTGACCTGGAGTTCTGCCAGTTGGCCCAGGTTGGATAATAGACTCTTAGATGGCTAACATCGAAGGGATGATAAAATAGTGGCCCAGTCCTTGATCCCCGCTCCTGCCAGGTTCTAAACAGCATCAGCTATGGGGGTGGGGGTGGGGTCCACATGGATTGCTTTTCAATTTTCCCGAGCCCCAGAAAAGCAGTGGGCTGTTACAGACCAGGGCTGCTTTAGCCCGAGGGAGAGGAGAGATGCAACTTACTGCCTTTCCGACCTTAGGTATGCACTGGGTTTTATCCAGGAAAAAGATGGCAGCATTTTGGATTTGGAACATCACTGGCAATTTGACAGCTGTAGAACTTTCTACAGGGCTGAGAGGATCCTGGACACTGCCAGCCCTCCTGCTGAGCAGACACATGGCTGGCTAAAGCCTTTGGTGGATTCCAGGGGAGCCCTTCCTCCCTTTGACAGGACTAATGCATCATAGGGCACGACTCAGCTTTCTAAGAATCAGCATATTAGGCAGTGAATGATGATTTAGCTGTGGGAATTAAATTCAGATGGTCTTGAGGCGTGTGTTTCCCCAGCACCTAGTGTGATATCTGCATGTAGAAGGTGCTCAGTAAATGGTATTGAATGAATAAACAAATGCTTGTTTTATATATCCTACAGTGAAAAGACAACAATTCCTCATGTCGTTTCTTTTTTATAATAAGAGTCGACCAAAAATAGAGTGAAGTGTGTTTTAAGATTTAACATTAAAACCCCAAAGTATATGAGCTGTAGCTGGATGTTGAAAATAACAATTATCTGTCAGCCATTGCTGCATAACAAATAACTCTAAAACTCGGTGGCAAGTGTCTGTTATCATGCTTCCAGTTGTGCAGATCAGCCGTGGTGACTCTGCTTTAAGCTGTGGTCTGTGCGTTGGCTGATCTAGGTGGGATTTGGCTCTGTTCTTTTGGTTTGATTCCAGTCTGCTCCATATGACTTTCGTTCTTCTGGGATAGTGGGCTCTCCAAGGCATGTTCTTATGGCAGTGGCAGAAGCACAAGAGGGCAAGCCCCACAGCACAAGCACATTTTAAGCTTCAGTTCACATCATATTCGCCAACATCCCATCAGACAAAGCAAGTCACATGGCCAAGGCCAAAAGCAATGGGTGGTGGAATACACTTTGTCCTCGGTGGGACCAAGAGGGAAATGAGTTATCACTGAACAATAATAAATAAACAATAAACAGAATAACTGCTATTTATTTACATGTTACTCTGTGGCAGGCACTGCTTGCTCTAAGCATTTTACATGAATAAGCTCATTTAACCATCGTGATAGTCCGATGGGGTAGGTACTGCTATGTTTAAACTCCATTTTACAAATCAGAAAACTGAGGCACAGAATTATCTAAGAACTTATCGGAGGACACACATCCAGGAGGCAGCAGAACCAGGATTCACACCCAGCTAGTCCAGTCCCAATGCCCACTCTCTTAACCACTCTGCTATCCCACCCCAGAGAGCAAGAAGCATGCTGAACAACTTTGGAGCGCTTTGGAGTTTGCAAGCTGCTAGCACAAATGTCTCATTTCATTTTTGAGGAAGCCTGGATAGGGTACGTCTTGCTCTCTCCATTTACTATGCATGGGGACACTGAGGCTCAGAGAGGTTAAGGGACTTGTACAAGTCACACAGCTGGCAAGTGGCTGAGCCAACATGGAGTCCCCGGCCTTGCTCCTAGCAGGAATTCCTACTCTGCGAACAAGGAGTGACTCAGCAGTTATCAAGGGTTTTTGTCTTTATAATTCTGCCTTCGGGCCTTGGGAGGCTTCTAATTTAGGGCTCCCATCCTCCAGGGCAGCCTTTTACTTTACTTATTTATTTATTTTCTGGCTAGAGGATTCGCGCCCTGGTTCCTTGGCACAGGATTGATGCCATGGCCAGATAGCTGCACTCTAGTTCTCACGGTCTCCGAAGCCTTAGTTTCTCATGACATGGCATGTCCTGGAGTGTCCCCTTCCCTCCCCAATGCACCCGCCCTTGCTTTCTTCTGCTGCTGAGTGCTGGGACAGCCATGGTGTCCGGTTACAGGCTCAGAAGGGCGAGGCCAGCTCAGTAGCTATAATTGTAGTCCTTGATGAAAGGCAAGGGGAAGTGAAGAGGGCTCTTTTGGCCGTGTTAACAGGTGTACCCCAGCCGCAAGACTGTCTCCTAAAACCTGGGAGAAAGCACCCTTTGAATTTCGTGGAGACACTAGAACCTCAGCCGAAAGTCAGAATTTTAAGGAAGAGTCTGGGTGTGAGCATTTTCACCCCAAAGCCATGAGAGGATCCAAAGCCCCAGTGTGCAGAGCCCCAGGGAGTCAGCAGTTTCCAGCCCCCAAATAAAGTCCAAATCGATAGCTTTGAACATAACCCTGTGTGTGCTTGCTGCCTGCCCGGGGAAGGTGTGCTAATACATGTTCCCATCCTTGCAACCAATTTGAAAACGACTCCACGCCAGCAAAAATCCAAATGTTTCTCCTCCCTTGTATCCTGCCGGCATCCCACCTGCCTGCTGTACACCCCTCCCCTCCCCCCGGTACCTCCCAACCTCTGCCCGGTCAGACTCCGATGACTAACAACTATCTTTCAGGAGTTTCCGCTCCGGGCAGAGATTCCCATAGATAAGGCACAAATGAGCCAGAAAGGACAAACAGAGAAGAATGTTACATTTTATCTGGCCCACTGCCCAACGTTTCTTATTCCATTGCCTGAATTCTCTTTCATACTAGAGTCAGGGCTTATCTCTAAGATGCTGGAAATTTCCAAATGCTTCCAGCTCCTGTTCCCCATTCTGAGTGCTCCAGGCAGGATGATATTTGGGTTTGAGGGCTGCAAGTACCATCTTTTTTGATAGAGGGAGGGGATGGGAGGTGTCCTGCGGCTACAGGCAGGTGATGGAGGCATGCAGTCACTCCACATCCTGGAAACCTGACCCGGAGCCGGAAACTGGGGCTGGCATTCCTAACCTTTTCTATGCCATGGACCCTGGGGCGGCAGGCTGTGAACCCTGGACTCTTTTTGGACTCAGATTTGAAAATGTGTAAACTAAAACATGTAGAATTACAAAGGACTTACAATTATTGTATAAATGCAGTTAAGAAAATATGAATTTGTGATATAATAATATATGTGCTTCTTATTAACCCACTAATTATCAAGATCTAGTTGAAGGGCTACAGTTTTGAGATTTCCAAATATCTGTAACGACTGTTTCTGTGATATAGAAGTATCTATGGTTTTTTTTTTTATCTATGGTTTTTATTGGTGACAGAGTAACAGGTTCTGCAAATACTACTGTGGTTTTTTACCTACATTCGTAACTGAAAGAAATGCTACATTTCAGTTAGAGTGAGTGAAAATAAAATTTAAAATTTCCCTCCAAGTTCCCAGACCCCCTAAAGTCTAGCTTAAGGCTCACCGATCTAGAATCCGGCTGCATAGTGACTTGTAAGTTCTTTGAGGGCAGCTGTCATGTCCCAAGCACTTACATACTTGAATTCTGTTTTCTTTCATTCTGGAAAATGAAGGGAGGTGTCCTGCCACTTCAGGCAGGAGAGGCCCCCTGTAGGGTGTGCCTGGGCTTTATTATTATATGTCAAACATATAATAAAGCAAACAGAAAAATATGAGGAACCTCTCCTAGGTACCCATCAGCCAGCTTCAAATATTATTGACTCATAGCCAATCTCGTTTCACCTGTACCTTCACCTCCTTCCCTCCCATATTATTTTGAAGCCAATCCTAGATACTATATCCTTTCATCTCATCCTTTGATTTATACATGGCAGATGGGCCATTAAATCTTTATGGATTGCTGATCGCTTGATTTAGAAATGACATTAGAGGTACTTGGTTCCACTGATTATGGGTCTGTGTCCCAGGGGTGTGGACTGGGGTCAGAGAACGTCCCTCCCCCTGCCCAATCACTGTCTCTCCTATTCTTCCCAACACGTATCTGATGCTGCATTATTTATTTATTCATTCATTTTCACATCTGTTTTCTCTTTCCACTACAATGTAAGCTCCATAAGGGAAAGGCCTTTGTCTGCTTGTCGGCTGCTGCACCCCAGCCCCAGCACAGTGCCTGGCATATAGTAGGTGCTTCGTGAACTCAGTACATTTCAAATCAGTGAATGGCTGAGGAATGAAGAAAGGCAGGCTATGGGGATCCATGCTATTGCTGCTAAAAGCAAACTTTGCTTCTTCTGATATGACTTTTTCCTTCTCCTCTTGACTCTGGCCTTGCCTGTGAAGGGTGAGGCTTGGCTGTGGTGGCCCCAGCCACCACTTCTGCACCCTTTCCCCATTTCTGGGACATCCTTCTCCTTACGGGGCAGCACAGGGCCTCTCCCCTAAGATCCTGCTCCCAGGCAGAACAGCCAAGATCAGCAATCACATAGCATTCCATTCCCCAAGAATTTGGGGCCCTTGACTGTAGAATAAAACTTTTCTCCCCTGATGTAGGTGTCAGAAGAATGGTGGGGGAAATTTAAAAACAATAAAACTTTTTGCATGCCATTGAGGAAGTGACTTCCTAGCCTCTGAAATCACATCCCATGGATAAGTGCCTGCTTTGGCATTGAGTGTTAAGAGTCCTGATGGTCATGAGCACTTCTTTTTGTTGAATCCATGGACCGACAAGCTCGAGTCAGTACAGTTCAAGGGCAGTTGAACCGTTTGGGGCAATTTCTTACTTCTAAATTTACATTTGCCTATTTTAACTTGGGGTATTCTAAATAACTGGCTGAGGCAGGGAAGCAGAAGTCAAGTTTTTAATGCTTACGGGGAATATTGATAGCCTAGGCGAATGCTTCTCAGCAGCCCCCAAATACTCCCTAGTCTCACCTCACACATCTATTACATGATATTCTGTGTTTACCTGGGACTTGTCCCAACAAAACTTAGCAATCCTACTTCTATCTTGGCCTGTGTATTTACATGGTAAACATTTCTCTAAAGGACAGGGAAATTTTCACTTTAAAATATCTTATAAAAATTGCCCTTTAGAGATGAGTGGATAGGAAAGAGCAAACATTTTATATTTATAAAATGAAATACATTATAAAAATGTTACTTATAGACCAAAAACCTTAATAATAATAATGTCATTGATAGTACAGTAATACTTGCTTAGGTTTGTTTAGCATTCTATAGATATACAGGTTATTTCATAGATATCATTTTATCTAAACTTCTCAGCAATCTAGTAAAGTAGACATTTTAAAAAATGAGAAAACAGGCTTAGAAAGATTGTGTAAATGTCCAGTGTTACACTCCTGGGCAGAGTTAGGGCAAGGATATCAGCCTAGGTCTTCTGATCCAAAACTAAATGCCTATTGGCATATATCAGCCAAGAGTAACATATAAGCCAGTTGTAAACCCATCGGCACACAGCTGCCTCAAAGTGTCTGTACCATTCAGCATCTAGCCAGGAAAATGAAACCACTCTAGGTATTTCACACAGAGAAGATTTAATACAGGGAATTGGCTCCACTGACAATGGAAAAGCTGAGAAGCCAAATAGAGAATAGTGAGGGAACCCAGAGTTTAGCAATGGCAGGAAGCTGCTGCCTCTTTCAAACTGAGGGGACAGAGGGAAGGGGCCATGCTACCAGAACCTAAGGACTGGAGGCACCCTGCAGAGATTGGAACAATGGTGAACCAGCCTGGTGGAAGTTGGAGCCTCAGAGGAGATGCCATGGCTAAAAGCCATGGGGACCTGGGAGATGCAACCTGCAGGGGTGAACAGAGCAGGAGAAGGTAACGAATGGATCTGGGGGCAATAGGCCCAAGGGCCCCTGATTTATCTGGACTCTTTAGTGACACCCCCCTCCTATTTTCCTCTCTCCCTCTCAAACAGGCTTGGCAGCAATCCATTTTTTACCACTTTTCAGAACAAAAAAAGAGGAGCTCAGGAGTTTGCAAAGGTGAGAGAAAGTGGTTAAGATTTGTCCAGTTACACATTTGAGGCCCAGACAGAAACTGCCATTGCTTTTGGGACACTGAGACCAAAGCTCAGTGACTCAACAAAGGACTGTTGTCAATGAATATCTTGGCAAGCAGATGTCAAAAAGAGCGCTGCCAAATGTCCTGCCAGGAGAACTGGTTTGGCAACAAGCTGGTAGACCCAAAGGACTGACATACACCACCCGTTCTTCTTCTGGATACTACTTAATCAGCTCTGATTAAAATACTATTATAATTTCAACCTTTGTAGTTTTGTGAAACCCTCCCCTGGTTTGCTGGGTTTTGCAGGATCGTTGTCTTCCTCTGTTCACTGCCCTCCCTCCAGCCCCTGGGATTCCATTTGCCATATATATTTCTCTCTTAAAGGTAAATTTGTTTGCAGGACTTTTTTTGTTGTTGTTCAGTCCACAACCCTCTATGTAGATAATTGGAGACATCTGATGCCCTTAAACCAAAATGAGAAAACCGTGGCATAAGAAAAATTGTTTCTGTGGTTCATAGCACAGTTTTGCAAACTCTTACCAATGAAAAGGGAAACTCATGGTCATTTGGGTTCATGATTGGGAAGAGATAAAAGGGAAACCCTACACCTCATTCAGGGCCCAGTGCACAATAGGTTCTCAAAAAAGAAATGCTCGATGAATGGATGGGAACATGCAAAATGTACAGTACCCTGTTCATTCCCTTTGATAGGTGCCTTTTTGTTTTAAATACACACAGCAGCATTTGATAGCATGCGACTAATGCCTTAGAGTTTTTCTGGGGATTTAATAAAGCCTAAATAGTACAAGGTCTTCAAGGTTTTGTTTCAGTTTTTTAAAGGAGTTACTACCTCATTCTCCGTACTGTTGAGTTTATGATGACTTTGGGGCTTTGCATGTGTTGGGTCATTCTATCTGTTTGATCAGATCAGAACTTTTTTGTTCTGTGGCTTGAAGTATTAAATATGCAGGCTTTCAAACACAGAATAGTGATAGTCATATACCCACCATTCCATTCTACCAAAGCTAACACTTCTCCCATGCTTGCTTTCTATTTGTTTAAAGAAATAAAATGTTACAGCTAGCATTGAAGGCCCCTGTGTTCCCTACCTAATCCAATTACATCCTTTCTCTCCAGTGTTAACTATTATCCTAATTTTTGTATTTATCAGTCCTCACTTTGATATGTTTTACTATTACTACATATGTATGTATTTCAATGTTTTAAAAATTGGCATAGACCATATAATATTGCATGTGTCATTCTATAATTTGCTTTATGATGTAAACATATTAATGCACAGCTTTACTGTATTCATCTTTAACTACCCTGAGGAATGCTATTAAAGGAATACAGTACGATTTATTTATGTATGCTCCTATTGATGGGTATTTAGGTTACTTCCAATTTCTTGCTCCTGCAAACAATGCTGCCACAAACAATTATGTCAAATGTCCTTATGGCACATGGGGGAAAATGTCTCTAGGGCAATGGATCTCAATCTATTCTACACATCAGAATTGTCTAGGGGCATTTTAAAAGTCCCATGGCCAGGCTGCACCCAGCCCAATTAAATCAGAATCACTGGAGGTGGGACCCAGGCCCCTGTATTTTTTTTAAAGCTCCCCAGATAATTCCGATGTGCCACCAGCATTGACAGCATCAGGATATATAACTATTAATAGAAATGAAGTTTCTGGGTTGAAAAGTCTGTTCCTCTTCATCTTTTTACATATTGCCAAATTATTGTCCAAAGTGGTCTTTCCATTGAAAACTCCACCAGCAGGGTATGAGATCTCCTATTCCTGTGGCATCATCTCCTCACCTCAACTTTATTTATCTCATCCCCACGGGGATCTCAAAGGAGACAGAGAGATAGCCCTTTGATGGCCTCCCATGCCTGCGTCTACCTGATTCAGTCCCTGATAAAATCTTACCTCAACTGGAGGTCACAGAGCAGGAAATGTTCTCACAAAGTATAAGTCAAATCTTGGGACACTCAGTACCACATTATTTTGCATTTCAGGGTTTTACAGTCCAGAGGGTCTTGCTGTTCATTCTACTTGGTGTAGTTTAACAGTCTTTTCCTGGAATGATTTGGTGCTTATCTGTGATGTCACCAAGTGACATAAGCCATATTGCTGTGATGCTGCTAAACCTTTGATTTATCCATAGGTCTCATGTGGTAGTCCCCTGAGCAGCTGGAAAAACGAGATATTCAACCAAGCCCAGGCTTCTGTGATGGTTAGATCAGAGTGATTGTGGGGAAACATCAAAGAGATCCTAGCCTTGACCTTACTCCAATCATAGTTGTGTAGAAATATCTTTTAGCCATGATATCCTCTCTTTTTGGCATTCTGGACAGTTGAGTGAGGTTTTCTAACCTGCATACACACTGAAAGCTCATATTAAATTTCCTCTCCCTGTGTTCATGTAGATTTAGGAAATTTAATGGGTAAAAATCAATGAGTTCTGTTGTTCACTTTGAATTTAACAACCTTAAGTATAATACAGTAAACCTCCCTCATAGTATGCAAGTCAAACGCCATGCCAAGGAAGTTAATGAAAAATTGGGCAAGTCTACATAGCTACCCAGCCAGGAGTTCCAGGAGTCTGATTATGTGATCCAAATCTGTCCTAGCACTGGCTGCGATTTCTGGTGATGGTGTTCCTCTCTGGCTCAAATATCCATGGGGACGATTCTATGATTGTGGAGCCCATGGCTGGCTAGTATATTCTGGGAATCTCCTGGGGAGTTGGCACCCTTTCACTGGCCTGTCTGGTGAGACTGGGCCAGGAGAATACTGGGGACTCAGGGACTCACTCTCCGCCTCCTCCCTGCATCACTTGCTGACACAGGGTTGCCTGCCATTTCCCAGTCCAGCCTCACCTTCCTCTCCACATCCCTTCCGTCCTCGTCTCCCCAAATAAGAATTTAACTTATCCCCTGCTTGAAGGCACAATGCATCATCAACTGCATTCAATAATGCAGGATTTTTCTATCATGGGGTGCATTATTGCAAGGTTTTACTCTACTACTTATCTTTGCTTCTAACTTCGTGTCTTGGGTCAGGTTCCCCAGAGACAGCATCCGAGACAGGGATTGTAGTGCATGTGATTTATTTGAGAGAGCTCTCATGGGAAACTTGTATGGGTGTGAAGGAAGCTGAATGGAGAACCAGACATTGCTGAGCTGGAATGTGGTCTCAGATAGAGCCTACCTTCGCTGTCATCTACAGGGAGAGGGCTTGTGTAGCTATAGCAGTCGTCAATGGCTGGGAGCTGCCTGTGGGATAGGAGCAACTTACCTTCCAGGCAAGGTGGCTCTCATCAGCCAAGGGTTACTCTCCTGAGAGGGGGGCAGTTGTGGGCCACTAGCAGCCACCACTCACAGTAGCTGCAGGATGGCTGCACAGTCCTCGTAAAGGGGCTCTGAAAGGAGACAGGCTTCATGTGGGTAGGCAAAGAATAAGCACGACTTCCATGGGCATAGGGTGCTCTGAAAGGACTATGTTTAATAATGTGTCTTTCCTCTGGCTACAGGTCTGAGTATATTTTGCTGTTTTAATTCTAATCCTAGAATTGAGTCTGACACTTCCCCCATGCCTGGAAGCCACTTCAATTTTATGTTGAGACACATTCTGAGGCACACGTGTGAGCTGATAACCAGGATAAGTGGCATCATGAAATTAATCCCCTAGTAGATGGGAAAGGAAGGCCAGTGCTTTTCCCAGTCTGGGCTTCCAGAGACGATTCACAAGATGGGGCTTTGTGCACGGAGAGCAAACAGCAGACACAGGAGCACTGGATACAATTGCTTCCTTAAGCCATAAAGCTGGGGAACCCAGATGACTGAAGGGAATGTTTGCTAGGCTGAGGTCAGGTTTTATTTTGATGGGAGCCTTCCTTGATTCTGATTGTGTCTTGTTTGTTTGTCATCTGGACGTTGTGGAGAGGGAGGGAAGGATTCTTAGAAATGCCTCAGCTGTGATCCCATTGTTGTCGGTTGTAATGTCTGGCCACGTTTCCTCCTGGGATGTCTGATGAGAACTTCCACTGTGAAGAAGCAGCGTTTGCAATAAACAGCTAGGACTGCGGCTCCCTTTCTGTGAGAGGCTAGGGGAAAGAGTACATGAGCTTTACACAGTACCTCAATGGGGACTTTATGTCTCTACACATATTGTCAGCTGCTTCTTAAGAAGAGAATGACAAGGGCTCAAGGCAGCAGCATGGGATAGGGACAAGTGTGTGGGGCTTTTGTATTAGGTGGACTGAAGTTTGAATCTTGGTTCCACCACTTATCAGCTATGGAAGCTTCCTTAGCTGAGGCCCCTAACTGTTCCCAGACTCTATTGTTTGACCTGCAACTGCGGATAATAATACCTGTCTTAAAGCGTTATTTGAGGGATTAAATGAGATAGTGTTGTATGAATTGCCTGTCATATTGTAAATACTCAATAAGTGGCAGCTCTTATTATGGCTTTCTAAAAATGTTCTATTCTAGTATTAATAGATACACACCAGAGCTAATAGCCATTCTTGGGGAGACCAAAGAAGGGATCAGGTTACTTGGAGGGACTTACTTCTCTGGGACCACAGCCAAGGTGGGAAAAAGGAAGGTCAAGACATGTGGGTAGGGTAACCACAAGTTGCGAATGTTCCAGGACAGTTATAATTTCAGATATTCCATCTCAGTGAACAGCCAAGTGTACAGATTTGGAGTTCATAAATTGTGATCACTGTTCTTGTGAGAAAATGCAGCTCTAGGTCAACCTGCTTGGGGATATTAGGAGTCCTTGGCACACCTTCAAAGAAAGCAGTTTCCCCATGGTGTTACTCCTAGTGTTTATCACTCCATTTTCAGTTGTTCAGTGGAGTTCATTGAACTCAGTTAATTCTTTTTTTTTTTTTTTTAACCTCAATGTTGGATATCACAGGTCAACCTTTTAAGCACTGCTCTAAATTTGTGCTTGTGTCAACCTGAAAAAATAGAAAGCCTATTTGTCTCCTCAGGTCCCCTCCACCATTTTCTTCCTGCATTGCTTAATGTGCCAGTCTCCTCACCGAACATTTGGAAATTTTCTTCTAAAGCTTGGAAGGGTTGGGTTTCATGAGAAAGGTCAGTTGAGCTCATGGACAGTTCATCAACCCTGCCTAGCTTTACCCTCTGCGACCGGGGCAGGAGAGTGCAGGGCAGTGGACACACATATGCTCTCCCCCACCCTCTCCCTTCCTTCCCCTCCTTCCCTGCCCCTTCTCTATCTGAAACCTTCAACACGCTCCAGTTAGCAAATGCACATTTCAGCATTCAGGCTGAAACTCTAGTGCCAGCACAAGGCGACTAATGCCATTTGACTTAAGGACAGCCTGCATTTAAGAAACCAGTTTTCTAGCCTGCCCAGTGCTCCTGCTTTAGAACAAATCAAGGAGGAGGACCTCAGCTCACCCTTCTATCCCAACTTGATCTACTTACCTGTCAAAAACACAGCCTGCTTTTCTTTGAGCTCCAATACATCCCACTTTCAACTCTTCCCTCTCTCTCGTGTCTTTAGTATTCTATTGTCCCCACCTCCCTAACTCCCAATGCAGACTGTGAACATCCTCTTAAAAAGTGACCTAATCTTTCTAGAACTTTAAAGCTGGGAAGGAAAAAAAATCAATGTATCCCTTGCCTTCCTGACCCATGCATTTTTTTTTTACGACATAATATCATTTCTGGAGGGGGAAGTGTTATTTGAATTCTTGGGATTTGCTCTAGGAATGGTGGGCTTATTAACCTCCCATTAACACTAGCTTTTTGGGGATGACCAAACCATTATTCTTTTAGTTTCACTTTTTAAAATTACTGTTTTATTAGAGTGGAAGTGTTGTGTAAGAATGGCAACGTTGGAGTGAGGATGCTCCACTTTAGGATCCCGAGGTCCCAGTGACTTTATTTTGCTTGAAGAAGCATTTATTTATCTAGCATTTACTATGTCCTGCATGCTTTACAAATCCAAACCCACTTAATCTATGTCACAATCCTATGTGGTAGAGACTATCACATCCTTCATTTTACAGATGAGGAAATGGAGACCCAGAGAGGTCAGGTGACATTACCCAAGGTCCTGCAGAATACTGGGGTTTGAATCCAGTCAGTCTGGCCCCAGAGTCCTGGCTCTGAACCACTGGCACTGTTCTCTCTCTGTTTAGGGTAATCTGGGGCTCTGTTTCCTTATTTGTACAATGAGGCAGTTGAAATGTCTAATTTCTAAATTCATTCCCGGACTAATACAATGGGTGACACTGACAATTTCAGGGTGTTTTTAAGCCACAACACCTGACTTTTATAATTTTTGCCCCAATCCTTATGCTGAAATAGTTCTTTTGGGTACAATATTCCATTTGCAGTTGATTCCCATACCCGTTCTCTGATCTCATCTCAAGAAGGAGAAACAACCCTTGAATAAATTGGCTTCCCAAAGCACATGCCAAGACCCACCAGTCTAGCACCACATTTAAAAGAAAGGGGTCCCTAGATGGGAGCATACGATGTCCCACCCTTTTGGGATTCACAGTGCACTGAACATGTTAGAGGAACCTAGATGTTCTCCGCAATTGGGAAACCTATTCAACTTCCATTATTCAAGTGTTTACCATTCTTGTTTCACCACGAAAATCCACTCTTTGGGTAGCATTTTATTAATGTCCCCTAGAGCCAGGGTTCTGAAAGACACTAGGGGTACACCGGCATACACGTTTTTGTAAGTGGTGTCTGCAGCTTTGAATCTGCAGAGATTTGAAAATTTGGCTCTTTTGTGCTGGTACCCATCTGTGTATATATAGCTGTATAAATATTAGGAACAACAGGAGACTTCTGTAAAAAGATTACATATCTGCTACCTCTTGGGATTCCCAGCTAACAAGACATGTGTGCTTCTCCCACAGCCATCCTTGTGGTGAAAATATTCACTTAAATACAAACTGTCCATGCGGAGATGTGATATGGACCTTCGAGGTGTGTCCTTCACAGCCCCAGGCCAGCTGGAGAATGTGGTTACGTGTTAACTTCTCCTCGCCCTCTCCTTACATCATGCTTTCTCCCTGTTTATTCTTGGGCTTTTTCCATATTTATTTTCTTTGCCTTTCCATTTCTGTTTTCCTCTGCCCCCTCTACCTTTCGTGATTCCCGAACACAAGGATGTTCAGGGAGAGAGGGAACTGGCAGCCGACAGAGCAATGTTTCCTAAACACCCAGCCTGGGCCACCTCCTGCGGCATCACGGGGTTTCCATTTGCTGGTTTTTTTATTATGTTTTCAACGCCCACTTGCAGAACTGGTTTCTTTACTCCATTTGTTAGTTTTCTTTCGTGGCATGTAATTTGAAATTAAAAAAATAAAATAAAATACATGCACACAGTTAAAAATAAAACCTCCAACTCTAAAGAAAGGAATAAAATAAAATGGAATGTGAAAGCCTTCCTTTCCCCCGATCACAAGCTCGTGTATATCATTCCAGAGAGGTTTTATTCAATTACCTATATGTGTGTGTTTTTGTGAATCTCTCTCTATATATCCATCTATCTCATATTCCACACAATGTTCATTATCTTGCTTTTTAGTTGCCTTAATAACACACCTTAGAAATCTTTCCAGTTCCAGATGAGCTCCTCATTGTTTTTATCAGATGCATAATATTTAAAAGTCTATAATTTACTGAACCAGTTCCCACTGACAGATGTAGGTTTTTCCGTTTTCTGCTGTCCACATTGCTGCATTGTATATTCTTGTACGCCTAACTTGGCTTTCCTTTGAAAGTACGTCTGGGGGTGAATTCCATACACTGCAATTGCTGGTTCATGAAATGGTACATTTTCTTGCTGGAGAGAAAGTGCCAAATTGTCCTCTGACTAGATTGCACCATTTATGCTCTTACCTGTGTCTGTGAGAGCCTTCTTCCATCCAACCTGCAACGACTTTAGGTATTATGGAGCTTTTAACTTTTGCTCCATCTGAAATAGGTGATATGAAGTATATTTATTGATTTAAAATGTTATTGTGGTTACATTATAGAGCACAGGTTACATTCTCTCATTTAATCTGCATGATGAATAGTGGCGTTGGGATCGGTGCTCTTTCCCATATGAGGAAGCTGAGGCTCAGAGAGGGAAAGTGATGCCCGAGCCAAGCAGTGAGGGAACAGAGAATCAAAACCAGGTTTCCTGACTCAAGATTTAGTTTTTTGTGCTAACACACATCATCTCTCAGCAGGGTTGAAGATGAAAATATTGTGTGTGTGCAATGTGCCTGAGAAGGGAAGATGGCTGAATGCAGGCTTTTTTCCCTTCTTCTCTCCACCAGTCCTCCTTAATACCCTGGGAAAAAAAATCACATTTGAGCCTCAGGAGCCTTCCTCTACATGATCACATTTAATTCTCATACCCAGCATTACTCTTCCTCATCTGGCCCTCGGCCAAATCATTACTTTGTGGATCCCACTGAAATAGAATCGGGGAAGATGGAAATAAGAGGCCATGTGTGAAATTTAAGTTAGAGCCAAGTTAGAACTTTGTCACCTCACATCTCCAAAGCACTAAGTCCTAGAAGCAGCACCCACAGGCTGGTTGCCTCTCTCTCTCTCTTAACTCTCACACACACCACTTAAAGTCAGATACACTAGGCCTGATAGCATTGAGAAAGTTCAGGGGCTTTGAATCTCTACTTTTCTACCCTTTTGACTCTTGGTAATTCCTTGAAAGAGAGGGGAACTACAGAGATTTCTGCCTTTCTCATTCTCACCAAGATGGTGGATTGGCATCTGGCATCTATTCTCACTTTCTTCTAGCATGCCTTCCTGTACTGTACTGGAGAGGCTGGGAAGCTAGAAACTAGCTTTCTTAGACTCCCTTGCAGCTAGGTCCTAGTTGGAAAGTAGATGTTGTCAAGTAGATATAGCTGTGCCTTCTTGAATCTGCCAGGCGATTTTTCAGGTTCACCGGTTTCTAGGGCATAAATCTTCCTCTGGCCACATTTAAGGCTGGGGAAAAACACCAGTCAGGTTAAATGACTAATCTTGTTATGATGAAGTGTAGTTTGAAGTGTCTACTTTTTAAGATTCCTTACTAACCTTTTATAGGTGGGTTTTTTTTCCCTGTATCTGAGTTTTTATGATCCCATTGGCTAGTCTTATTAGGCTTCTTGCTAAAACAGATAATCTCAAAATAGTCAACAAGCAAAAATGGGACACAAATCTCTACCCTTTCCTTTGTAAAAGGTGACATCTTCAGATGCCGTATATCACGGGCTTCATAAATGGGTACGTAGGTTCATAGATCATTAACGATCATGAAATGAGTGAAGAGATTACTGTTTTGACATCCTGGGTATTTATGTGTTGAGATCTTTTCTATTGTGACTTGTGTGCTCCTGTGATCTTCTCTGTCACACCTCTCCCAGCCTTCACTTGTGCTGGAGTTTTGCTTTGTGATGGAAAAACACAAATAGCTAAAACCACACCTCACCACACTGTAATGAAGATCAAAGTGAAAAAATGAAGAATGGCAAGATATCCCAGGTATGTTTTTAAATCCCCGGAAAATTTTGCCCCTGGGGATTCTCCATGCTTGTTGCCACAAAGGGTTTTCCCTTTTAGAATGTAAAAAACACAGTTGCTCCTTTTTCAGTTGTAGGTGGGAATTTCTAGAAAAGTCCTGGCCTGCTCTCAGCATGGTTTACCTGGTGAGTCTGGTCACTTTTCTTATTGGCACATTGCCCAAGACATAGACAAAATAGCTAGAGAGGTTTTGGATTCATTAGGTGAGGGAAAGGGGTGTGTTTGCCTGTCTTTAGAACACAAGTTAGATTAGCCCTTTTTATTAGGAGCCAAGAACAATATTCAGTCTTAATCTAGTTCATCTCTCACTGTGTCACTTTGGTGTTTCACCCTCTTTCTCTGAAAGATGGGTATGAGATCATAAAGGGGAGCAGTTACTGAGTGTTTACTCTGTGCCAGGCATAGTGCTAAGGTTTTACATATACTGTGTCACTTAATCCTCATAGTAAGCCTGAGGTTGGTATTATTATTATTTTAGAATTGAATATTTTTTAATTGAGGTGAACGTCACATAATGTAAAATTAACCATTCTTAAAGTGAACAACTCAGTGGTGTCTGGTACATTCACAATGGTATGCAACTGTCACCTCTATCTAGTTCTAAAACATTGTCATCACCCCAAAAGGAAACCCTATAGCCATTAAGCAGTCACTCCCCACGCCCGTCTTCCCCTAGCCTCTTGCAACCACCAGTCTGCTTTCTGTCTCTACGGATTTGCCTGTCCTGGGTATTTCATATAATGGGAATCATACAATATTTGTCCTTTTCTGGCGGGCTTCTTTCACTTAGCATAATGTCTTCTAGGTTCATTCACAGTACAGCATGTATGAGTACTTTGTTCCTTTTTATGGCTGAATAACATTCCAGTGTGTGCATAGATCACATTTTGTTTATTTATCTGTTAACGTACCTTTGGGCTCTTTCCACTTTTGGGCTATCGTGAATAGTGCTGTATGAACATTGTGTGTGTGTGTGTGTATTCGTTTGAGTACCAGTTTTCATTTCTTTTGGTCATATACAAGGAAACTCAGTATATGGAAACTTGGGTACATAGAAGTTAAGTATGCTAATAAGGGTTGGAGATAAGATCCAAACCCAGAGCCTTCATATAATCACCATGTGGTGCTGCTTCCTGTAGCCACAATACAGTGCTGTCCCTTAAAGCCTTCTTAAGTCTTCAGCATTTGACAATGAAAGTCCAGTGGCTATGAGGGGGTTCAGGTAGAATCCCCTTAAAGCATCCACTGCTCTCCAGCAAGTGGTGGTGTTGGGAGACATCCTTCTTTATTCTTGAACTTCAGGTAATCATTGTAACTAATTTGAATCTCTATTGCCTGTTACTTTTACAAAATGTTTTCACATAGGATTTTCATTTGGCCCTTATAATAGCCATCTGAAGTAGCAAGGGCCAGCTTTATAACTTGCGTCTCCATTTTACAAATGAAGAAACTGGAACTCAGAGATATTAAGGAACTTACTTAAGGTCACACAGCTTAAAGGTAGATGATCCAGGGCTTATACTGGGCCTTCTGTGGCCTTTCTGCATGCCACGCTGCCTCTCCAGTCAGCTATCAGAATGGTCACAAAATAGGCTCATGCAAACTGCCTTCTTTAAATTAAAAGCCAGTTGTAATAAAGGAATGCTATTTTAAAGCAATCCTGCCATAATAATGAAACAGCAACAGCAATAGTAGCAGTAGGCAATTGCAGCATGAAGATGTCCCATGAAGACGGTTTCAGTGTGAACCACCATCAGTGAACAACAGGGAAAGCGTTAGTTCCCAGGCTGGCTAATATAAACCCATGTCCATGGTCAGCACTGTTCCTATAGCAGCAGCTGAGGTGGTACTTAAATAGTGAGGTTATAAATCGAGGGGTGAAACTGTTTAGATTTTCCCAAAGGAGCCTGGGTGGCTGGTCTCTCCATTTCCCTTTAGCCATAAGGGACAATTCTGTCCTTCTGATCCAGACATTGTTGTGTGTAAAAATAAACTCCAGCCTCATTACTCTGATATTTTATATCTGGACTTTTTTGATGCAGTCATAAGGCTTCAACAGCCAATTTAATTGAAGACACAGGTTTATTTACTCATCAACTCTAGAGCAAGTTATTTCATTCAGTTTTGTAGATGAGGGGTTTATTCGTTTGACCAGCCCTGGAAATGAGTCATATTTAGGGGTATGGAAGAATAAGGAATTGAGGCTGATGCACAAGATTTTGACTCTGGTTGGAGATAGGCCGGCTGTCTGCAGAAATCCAGTTCCGTGCTCGGCTGGGTGGGTGGTGAGGTAGGATTGCCTTGGCCTTAAACTCCAGGAGATTAAATGTACAGCAATTTCCTGAAGCCAAGTTATCTCTAGGAGGAGAGAAGCTATTCTGGGGCCTTAAGTGACCTTACTTGTGAGTGGGCAGGATGTGATCTTGGCCGGGAGGCCTGTGCGCCTGGCCGCTGGAGCTCTCCATAAGCCACTTACTGCCGTTGAAGATTAAAAGAAGAGACAAGTGACCACAGCCGGCCTGCCACCTCTTTGTTTTTCAAGACTGGGTGCAGTTGGGGGATGGGGGAGCTGAGCACCACCTTAGGCCTCTACCACGGAGATGTCTAGTCTCTCTTCTGGCCCTGGAATCTGGCAGAACTAGCAGATTATTTGGCAATGTTTCCCAGGCTTGTCGATGAGACAGTCACCTTCAGAGGCTGGCA
The DNA here is from genome assembly GCA_963575035.1 of Avahi laniger. Lineage (NCBI taxonomy): Eukaryota > Metazoa > Chordata > Mammalia > Primates > Indriidae > Avahi > Avahi laniger. The sequence continues at coordinate 45,785 of CAUYSK010085632.1, read as the reverse complement.
GTGGGGTGGGGGGAGGTTTATTCACTGTAAACAAGCTTCTCAGGCGCTTCCCCCAGAGAATTTGATTCAATAGATGTGGGGTGGGTCCCACGCATCTGTAATTTAACAAACCTCGGGTGATTCCTAGGAAACACTGGTTTATAGTAAGAGGCTTTGAAATGTGCAATCCTGCTCTCTTGTCTTCTTTTCTTCTGCAATATTGTCCCCTTTTTTGCCTTTGTGGCAGATGCTGTTAGGGAGATGACTCATATCCCATGGTTCTTATCACGTCAGTGTGCTCCGGTGGGATTTCTACTTATCAGTAACCACATCTCCTCGCCTTTCTAAGGGCTCAGCAGGCTAGAAATAACACCCCCAAGAGCAGCCCTCAACCAGGACCCAAGAGGGCTTGGTGCATAAATACCCCAGCTGCATTGCCTCTCAGCTAGGACAACTCTGAGCCATTTCCCGGAATTTCCCAGTGGGACTACATTTCTGTCACCCACAGTAGTAATGTGCTTGACAATACACTTGTTATAGGCTGCCCTTCCTTCCTGTCTCACTTTCTTACTTCTGTATTTCCTTCTTCGCATTTCCTTGCCTTGCAAATAAACTACACTCAGTTCTGCTGTAACATGACAAATGAGTTCTTAGAATATCACCACGCTATGCAAAATTATGCATTAATTTTGTGGCTTGCAGGATAAATGGGATTAGGGACACAACACTCAAAAACTTAGTAACACATAAAAAAATAAGATGAGGACCTAATAAAGTGGTAATACAGTTTTGCACATGTTATATGGTTAAAAAAAATGCATAAACACAACAATAAATATGGCACCCTACCTAGAAAAAGCCCTGAAGGTGGCTCGTAGAAGTAAGTGGTTGTTGGAAGGGCTGCAGCTCGTTACTTACCATGCAGGGGTGGAAGGAGAGTTATCAAAAACCAGAGGAAAAGTGGTAACACCGGATGTGGATGGCTTTGGCTCCTAAGGTGAACTGATGCAGCTGGTAGAGGTTTGAGTTGTGTGCATGAGTGTGTGTTTTGTAAACGCGCCTTGATTCAGCTGGGTGCACTTAGCTGTGTTCACCTACTGTTTCTTGCAGACAAAATTGCACATAAGCAAACGTGAAATTCATACGATGCCCACATCGTTTCCTAATATGTTAATCACGTTGCAACAAATTTGCGTTTTCAAAACAAGTGTTAGAACAGAACTATCCGTAGTTGCACTAGTCTCCTCGTTGCAGGGCTTGCTTCTAAATCTAAATCAATGGCAGCTTGATGGTCATTTATTTTTTAAGTGGACCTTTCTCCTGTTGAACAGGCTGATATGCAAGACACAAACTCCTTCACACCCAAATAAGTTCAGTAGAGACTGTGGCTGGATGTCGGAAGCGGCATCTCAAGCCAAAATGTCCCTGCCAAAGGCTCTGCTCCAAATCACCTGGTCTTACCCACTCATTCTCTTGTAACTCACCTGGGGACTGCAACCCTGTTTTACAGGTCTTGAAAATCTTGGTTACCTATTTGCAGTTTCTTGGAACTGGTTTAAACCTAAAATCAAATGTCAGATTATTATGAGCTGAAGCAGAATTCTGTAAATGCTTAGTTCCTTCATTAGGAAAAAAAAAAGATTAACGTGGAAACTTGGTATATATATTACTCACCTGTATTCAGTGCTTCCCAGGAGGTAAAATTACAGTATGAGCTCAGCTCATTCTTAATTTCCCATGGTAGGTTACAAATGGGCTCTTTTCTATTCTACAACTTCTTTAATCTCAATACCCGATTTCTCCCACATGTAGCTCTACACAATCAAGCAACTTATACACCACATGGCTCATTTGTTTAACTGGTTCTGCTTCGGTTTCAAGTTCATATTTTCTGTAGCCTTGATTTTGACCTGGGTGTGCGCGCAGGCTGCAAGATCAATGTTTTTCGGAATGTGGATTTCAGACCACCCACGTCAGAATCCCCCCAGGGAGCTTGTTACAAGAACAGCTTCTTGGGCTCCACCCAAGACCTCTTGAAACAAACTATCTTGGGAGTGGGGCTCAGGGATCTACCTGTTTTTCTATAAACTACTGGGTGATGCTTATATGCACTGAAGTCCAAACTCCCTGGTTTAGACCACTGGGTCTCAACTGGGCCAGTTGGGCTCCCCAGGGGACATTTAGCAATGTCTGGAGACATTTTTGGTTGTCACAACTGGGGGAAGGTGCTACTGGCAGCTTGTGGGTAAAGACCAGGGATGCTGCTAAGCCTCCTACAGTGAGTGCACATAGGACAGCCCCCATGACAGTCCACAGTGCCGAGGTTGACACACCCTGGTTTCAACCCTGGGGGATTTCTCCAGCATGTGTTACATGTATAGGGCTGTGTCCTTTGTCAGTGTTTTCTTTTGTTTCTTCACAGCTGGGTGGCTTAGAAGTGACAATGTTCTCTGGATATGCAGAAATATGCTTGTGGGACAGACTGGCCGCTTCACTTGGGTGAAATCAGGCTGGGTGAGGGTGATATTTGACTCTCTGAATGATGCTTTCTCCAGCATCCACGAGTCAAACTGTAAATCAGGTCAGCTCAAGTCATCCTAGAGATTAAGGGCCTTTGCAGAGTTACAGTAAATAACACAAATTTGGAGATGCAGAAATGGGCATTCCTGTCAGTGCATGGGGACTGTTTGTCAAACATACTCAGCTTTTATTAGCTGACACGGACATGATACAGTGAAAGCTAGTCCTGCTCATCACCTAGGAGAGTGCCTGCATTGGTACTTCCGTGCTTCATTTGTTACTGACCTGTGCTTACTGAAGAATCTAGAAATATCTTCTAAATCATCAAAGAGGGGTTAGAGTGTTTAGTGTCATTTCAACATTGGGAGTATTCCACCGTGCCATGAATCTTTGAAAACTGGTAATTCGCGTACGGCATAAATGGTGATTCAACTTCTAGTTCTGAAATTCTCAGTCTATATTATATCCCAAGGAATATATATCTGCATTAGAAGTCTATTATTCAGTGATAAGATTTGTCCAGATAAGGTACAAAGAAAGATGTTTTGAGGGCTAACTAGTGAGATTTTACAAGTTCATGTATATTATTAAAATGTTTTGTATATATGCTTTAGCTTGAATGTGGAATGTCTTTCATCCAGAGCCTGTTGAAGTCTGGAAAACCCTTTAGGACCTTTTAAAATTATTAAAATGTTGACACGGTTTGGATAATTATAATACCTAACATCTATTGAGCACTTACACCTGCAAAATGCTTTTCTAAGCATTGGACATTTATTTTGCTCATTTAATCCTCAAAATGGTGAGGATTGTTACCATTTTACAGATGAGGTTGAATTCCAAGGACACATAGATAGTAAGTGGCCAAACTACAGTTGGAACCCGGGCAGTCTGGATTCTTCCCAGGAATCTTATTCTGCCTCAGTTTTTTCAAATGTGGTTAATAATTTATCACTTCTGACTTGAATCAAATGAAACAATCATTAAGATGGATTTCCTTAGTCCAGCACTGTTCAGTAGAAATAGAATGCAAGTCACATATGTAATTTTAAACATTCTAGGAACCAAACTTTTAAAAGATATAAAAAGAAACAGGTGAAATTAATTTTAATAATATATTTTATTAACCCAACTTATCTGAAGTACTGTGATTTCAACATGTGATCACTATGTAACCATTAATGAGATATTTTACATTTCTCTTTTGTACTAAGCCTTTGAAATCCAGTATATATTTTACATTTACAGCACATCTCAATTCAGACTAGCCAAGGTTCAAGTGCTCAAAAGCCATATGTGGCAAGTGGCCACTGAATTGGACAGTGCAACCTCAGCTGATACTTGGTGAGAACCATTAGGCTTGGAGAACTGAGTTTGAATAATTTTTGAAAGGCAGGAATATGGTTTTCCAATCCTACTTAGTTTAAATCAGAGGCCTTAAATGTTTCTCCATATTTTCACAGAGTCTGATGGCTACTCCCATCCGCCTGTCCACGCACGGGTAGGCTTCTGCAAATGGGCCAAGCATTTATACACTCATTTGCATGCATGCTCTTCTTCTGGAATTGCTGACAAATATTCTTGAAAGAGAATTAAACTTACACCCCCCCCCACACACACACACACTGACCATCTTTGTTGCCAATGTACTTGTTTCATTGGATTGAGGATTCAATAGGAGTGTACAGGAAGGGAGAGATGTTTGATTTATGCTTGTGTGATACCTTATTATGTCTGGCTGACCTTTCAACATTCACATACTGCCATCTTTGCCCCAGTGTTATTTAAATGGAATACACCCGCACACATGTGTGCGTGCACACATACACACGTACACTTTAACACAGCAGTAGGAATGTATGGATCTACAGCCTTAAGAGCAAACAAGCTCATTGTACAGGTACCTCAGAACTCCAGCAAAGTTCTCACACTTGTCTAATAATAGCACCAATCTTCATGTAAGACTTTCGCTCAACTTGGAAGACCATAGGACTGCTGTAAAGCCGAGAAGAGCAAGTGCCTTTTGTGTATCTGTCTAGTGGAAAACATCAATCCCTGATTGCTGAACAAAATGCACAGAGGTACCCCTTGAACACTCAGACAGACCAACAAGAACACGAACCATTGGTATTGTCATCTTTCTGTTAATTAAATTCATGGGATCAAGTGGCTCTTTTAGAAAAACACAATCATTGAGAAGCAACATTCTATAGTAAGAAGATCACGGATAAAAGATTTTAGTCCTGACTTCTATCCTTAACTAGCTATGTGACCTCTATCCCTCTGGGCCTTTGGGGTAAGAAATGGAAGTGGGCTTAGATTTCAACCCAGTATGTACATTAGAGTCACTGGAGAGTTTGGTTTTTTTATTAAATGCTGATGCCTAGGTCCATTTCTAGACCAATTAAATCAGAACTTCTGGGGTTGGGACTGGGTGAGAACCACTGGATTAAATGGTCTAGAATTTCTCTCTAAATCTTCAATGCAATAGTGGACCACCTTGTATCATTCTTGCAGATAATATGGCATGTCCTCTGCTTCCCAACCTTGGGAGGGAAAGTGTCACTTGCATTGTGTCCTTCCTATTCTTTATACATAGGTCAGGGCCCTGGTTTCAGGGTGGGAAGTCAAGTTAGGCTGCTACATGCCTCAAAATCTTCATTTATACTGAGCTACTGGTATTGGAGTGAATGCCAGAGGGCTGTTTGGGTTGCAAATGGGCCCCCCTTCTTTCGGTGGAAAATTAGAGGACCAGTGAGAGAGAAATGGAGCACTTATGTGTCTAATTCCAAATGCCGTTTATTTGTAATGCACTTGTAAGAGAGAGAGAAAATCCATTTATTTTAATTTAATTTCAATTAGGCCCTTTCTAGTCTCCAAAAGGATTTAAGGTATAAGGGAAGGAGAACTAATATTGGGTGTCTCCCTCTCTCCCTCCTGAGAAGAGTTCCGTAAAGGAGGGAATGCTCTGCTGTGTCTCATGTATGTTCTTTAGAGTATGGATGAAATGAAAGTATTTCAAGGATGGGTGACTGTATCAGTCAGGACAGGCCTGGTAAAAAATGACCCCCTCAAATATCAGTGGCTTACAACAGCAAAAGTTTATTTCTTGCATGATCATGGAAAATGTCTAATATAGGTCAGCTACAGCTCTGTTCTATGTGCCCTTCACTTCAGGAATGGGGCTGATGGGATTGGTCCCTGCCTAGAACACTACTGGCCCAAGTGGCAGATAGGGGAAGAGAAAATGGAGAATCATGCACTTGATCTTAATGTTTGTGCTTGGAAGTGATACACAACACTTCTGCTCATGGTTAATTGGCCAAACCATGTCATGTAGCCAAGCCTACTCTGAGTTCAACAGAGTAGAGATGGGGACATGTCATCTTTCTGCAGAGATAAGAGTGAGAACAATAATGCAACCCACCATAGCAGAAAAGACGCTGTAGTAAAGAGAGTCACAAATTCCCATCTATCCAAGGAGTGTCTAAGTGGCTACAACCCAAGTTAGCTCCTAGCTGTCATGACCTTCCTCTCACCGTTCCCCCTAGTTGATCTACTGGAGTTCACTTTCACTCGGAACACACCAAGCAAGACCACTCGGGGCATATTGTAGCAGTAACTCCTGTCAGGCCGGCCTCTGCTAACCTTTGGCCTTTCCAAAATCCTTCCATCTGCTGAAAGATACTTGTTTGCTCTCCAAGTAGATTTACTGATGACTTGAACAAAGAGCTGGGATGGGCCTAGCCTCTCCATCTGGAGGCAATGAAGAGTGGTGGCTGGGAACATTGGTTCCCAAATTTGGCTGCACACAAGAGTCACCTGGGGAGCTTTAAAAACTACTGATGTCTAGGTCCTACCCCCATGAGATTCTGATTTAGTTGGTCTCGGGTGTAGCCTGGCTTGAATGAGTCTAAAGTCTAACAACCTCTGGTTAAAAGCTCTATCCTCTAGCTTCTAGAATTTGTTATTTTGGGACTTTATGATAAAAGCCATTCTCACTGGAGTTAAGTGATATCTCATTGTGGTTTTGATTTGCATTTCCCTGATGATTAGAGATGATGAGCATTTTTTCATATGTTTGTTGGCCATTATTGTGTCTTCTTTTGAAAAGTTTCTCTTCATGTCCTCTGCCCACTTTTTAATGGGGTTCTTTGATTTTTTCTTGTTGATTTTCCTAAGTTATATATAGATTCTAGTTATCAGCCCTTTATCAGATGTGTAGCTTGCAAATATTTTCTCCCATTCTTTAGGTTGTCCATTTACTCTAATGATAGTTTCCTTGGCTGTGCAGAAGATTTTTAATTTGATCAGGTCCCATTTATTTATTTTTGTTGCTGCTGTGATTGCTTTGGGGTCTTCTTTATAAATTCTTTGCCTAGGCCAATATCTATAAGAGTTTTCCTGACATTTTCTTCTAGAATTCTTATGGTTTTATGTCTTAGGTTTAAGTCTGTTATTCATCGTTTAAGTCTGTCATTCATCGAGTGTGAGGCAGGTGGGAGGTGCGTGGAGGGGATGGGTAAATTCACAACTAATGGGTGCGGAGGCACTGTCTGGGGGATGGGCATGCTTGTAGTTCTGGCTTGGGCAGTGAAAAGGCAATTTATGTAACCAAAATGTTTGTACCCCTTTAATATTCTGAAATTTAAAAAAAAACCAAAAAAATACCAGCCAACTGAGACCTGGGTTCAGAACTTGCCTTCTCCATTTCTCAGCTGTGCTGCTTTTGCCCAAGTTACTTTATTTCTCTGCTGCTTAGTTTTCTCGTCTCTCTCTACTTCATAGGCTTTTGCTTGGATGACTGTATGAGAGGTGCTGAGCATTGTACTTAGGTCCTAGTCAGTGCTCGGTAAGAATGATAATTGATATTATTGTTATCATACCGCAGCTTCCTGCACTGCGCCGATGCCTCCTGGAAAAACCAGCTGCTCGAATAGATTGGCCGGTGAAGAAATGGCTGTAAAAGCCACACTGTGCTATTAAACATGATTGCATTTAGCGGTGGTCTAGGTTATGGGAATGAGGGCAGCTTTTGGCTTTCCATTACTTCTCAGGACCTCACAGCAGAAAAAAAACCTCTGGACCTCCTGGAACCCTCACCATTCATTCTTCTGTCTCCAGCACGGAGGGCTTATTTTGGTATTTGGGGACAGTGTTTATGATAAAACCAAAAAAGAAAGAAAGAAAGAAAGGAAAGCCACGATTTTGAAATGTCTTTCCATTGTTTTGAGGCTCGTTTTAGTTTCCGACATGAGTGAGCAGGCTATTTAGAAGCAAGGGGATGGGCAGCGTTTCGCCGTCTTCCCAGGGCCTTACACAACAAGGAGACTTGGGCCAGCTGGGCTGAGACCCAGGCACGCACACACACGCCCACCATCCCCCCAGATGTTCCTGAGTGTATTTGGGTTTCACTTTGAAATAAGACACGAAACATGGGAAGTGCCAGGAAGGGGCAGGGTGGCTGGCTACCAGCTTAAAAGAGCTCTAACCACTTGCATCTAGCTATTAGTCATGTTTCTTTGTGGTTTAGGATAACCCACTGGGACCATGATCCTGGGCCTTCTCTTAGGGTAGGAGGGGAGATGATCACTGGGGTACCTCCCATCATCCTCATTTCATTTAAAATAAACCTGTAGGGCTGTTCAGCCTTTACATTCTTATTTGACAAATACCTTGCCTCTTAATCTCTCAATTACTGAGATAAGATTTCCCCCTTCCCACCCCCTCACCCCCACCCTTTTTTTGCTTATGGAGTTTTCAACGATTTAATGAGCAAATGTCAAGACTTACATTTCTGTTTCCAGGAACTAGTTCCTGATCATTCCTAATTCTTTGCATATGACACACACATCTGAGTTAGTTCCATTTGACATTTGTGAATTTATGAGAAATCTCATCTTTGTAGACATTTAAAACTTGGCTGCACCCATCGAATCTACCCTAGGGAGTAATTTTTGCAAGGGTCCCTGAAGGATTACGCCAGATGACCAATGAAATGCCATTTTTGTAAATTCTGATTTCTGTGGGGGTTTGATGAGAAAGGTATTTTTTTTTCATTTTTGTTTTTTTTCCCCCAGAAACATGGAGAATAGGAATGTCTCCGAATGATTAAGATCTAAGAGTGGATAATGAAAGCACAGACAGTGATAGTCTTGCTGACTGCCAAGAAAGCAAGCTCTGTGGGGATTTGGGGCTGGCTCTGAGGATAGCATGGATTGCTCACATTCTATTTGGACAGAAAGGAGAATTGCTGGATCTGAAACATTTTACCCCTTTTAGGAATTGCTTCTAGAGTTGTCGCCCTCCAGCTGGGCTGGTGTGCTGTCTGCAGGGCATCACGCTTATCATCACATTAAGAGGAGTTGTAGGGGAAGAGAAAGAGAGGGTGGATGGATGGAAATTAGCAATTTGTAAATGAAATTTCCCTAAAAATGACTGGAAAGCAGAAACACATTTCCATCCATTCTAAATATTGCTGTCATTAATGGGATGAATATTTGCAAGCACAATCTTTCTTTCTTAATTGAAAGTGTGGTTTCAAGGTGGGGAGAGATCGGAAGTAGAGGGTGCTTTAGTTTACTTGAACTGGGGTGCATACCCTGCCCCCGTCCCCTTCATTTTCAAGTGTATTTTAGAGCCTGGTTTCTCGAAGTGGGATCTGGGGAACCAGGAGCATTGGCATCATTAGGGGGCTCATTAGAAATGGGGAGTCTTGGTCCCACCCTAGACCCACTGAATCAGAATCCACATGTCAGCCAGAGTCCAGGGTGATGGGTTCACATGCACAGTACAATCTAGAAAATGTTGTTTTTGAGAATTTTAAAGAGCCACAGACACTTCCCTTGCTGGGTTGACAACACATGCGGGAGCCCAGTTTGGCCCTTCCAAAGGAGCACAAAGCTAGGGGCTGGCTGTGTGCTCGGAAATCTCATATCTGTGTTGGAAATAGAAATGTTCTACTCCACAAAATCTAGTTGGAGGGATGGCAGGGGTAGGGTGGCAGGAGCTCACTTTGAGACTCCTTTTCTTGTCTTGTGTGACCCGTGAGAACTTGCAGAATGAAACTGGCTTCGCCCATTTCTCTCTGTTTTTGCCTCTGAGAAAATCTCCAGTAAGTTCTACCTCGCTCCCCTGCCCACTACCCCCTCCCTCTTGTCCTGCAGATATTTATTTCATTGGATGCATTATATATTTCCAAAAGTGCTTCCTTGGGGGAGATGCTGGCTTAGTTTTTGCTGGCTTCATTTATTTTTCTTTTATTCATTCCTTCATTTGTACATTCATCTTGCAAAACCAAATGTATTTTTATTTGCCAGTGCTTCATTTTCATTATTAAGCTGGCTCAGTCCAGGTCACCATCACTGAAGCAAAGTGGAAAATTAAGAAATGGCCTCCATTTCGCCAAATGACCTTGGAAAATCAGAGTTTGGCTCCAATTTGCTGGATAATTCCCTGGTTGCTGCGTTTTGGTTTGGCAGAGGAAGCAGCCCAAATGTTCAGCCCATAACTGGGTTTTGTCAAAGTCAAGACACCTTGGCCTCTGCCCCCCTGGGGACTGTGGAGTGAGGCCCAGACTTGGAAGACAAAGACAGGTAGGCCCTGGGCCACAGCCATGTCCAGCTACAGGGCCCCTTGCAAGATGGAGTCCACTGTTCTTTGTCGCATTTTAAGGTTATTCTTCCCTATTCTCTGCTTCGTGCTGCCTCCAAGTCACCTGCAGCAAGCTCTTCCATTAGTGTGTGGATCTAGCTGCCTCCAGAGCCACCCCACTGTCCCGTTGGATAGGTTGCTGGTGGGAGAACTGACTTGGGAATGTTCCAACCTTGGCTGTTTCAGGATGGTTTGGCCTGGTGGGTGCCATAGCCTCTGAAAGGAAGCTGTTTTAGGGGTGGGCCTCTCCGTCAGAGTTACGACGGTGGGCCTCTTACGTCAGAGTCCCTGGGGCAGCTCAGACATAATTGCTCAAATAGTAGCCGGAAGCCTCAGAGAAACAGCCCAGAACCCTCTGTGGCCCAGGTTTCAGGAGCTGCAGCTGCCTGGGTGTGGTGGCTCTTCTAAAGTTCCCGGTGCTGCCATCTGGAAAACCCGGACTGGATTTCCATCTCGGCCTGGCTCAGAACAGATGTGGGCTTGCCTGGAGCAGGGAGCCTTTCTTTGTGAGGTGTTCATTCAGGGACTCAGAATGTTAACTTCTGAAGTGGTGACTGGCCTATTAGGAGCCGTCTTGTGACACTGCCCCCAAATCTTTCCTTCCTTTTCTTAAAATAATTCCTCTCCAAGTTACATGAGAACCCAACAACTCCACCCCCAGTAACTGCAGTTGGGGAAGTGAAGTGGCTGCATTATGCAGTTATAATAGATCTTTTTCCTGGTACATGCACTCGTCACATCAAGAAGTCAGGTTTGCACTGACATACGTTTCTGGAGGTCAGAGACCATCTCTGAGGTTACCTTGTCTGTGCCTTGTTAGAAGAAGAATGGGTAAGGAAGTCTCTTTTCCAGAAAACACTTCTCGTGTTGGTAACTGTCCTTGGAGCAGTTGTCCTTCACGATCAGCAAGATGATTCTGTCACTAGGTATCACAAGTCTGGCAAGTGTACTCTTGGAGGTGGAATGTGGCGAGTAGGGCTGGCAGCAGGGAAGCACGTGCCTAGCAAGAGCTAGGGCACCATCAGACTGAATCTTATGGCCTGGCAGGACCAAGATGCCAGCCCTAGCAGAATACAGCAGTGTTGGTGAGGAAACTGAGGCAGCAACCCAGTCACATGACTCGGTCGACATAGCAGCACTCAGGAGACTCAGCAGCAGGTGCCACTTGACAGAAGAGACCCAGTCCTCTTGCCAGGTATGCCCTTCCAGGGCCCACCCCTGGGGGCTTGATGTCTGCTACTGCCCAGAAATGGCAGGGTCAACACAGCAGGATTGCTCAGTCCACTGAACAGATGGAGAAACTGAGGCTTGGAGCAGCCATGAGACCCATCTCAAGGCCTCTGACAATCCAGAGGCAGAGCCAGTAATGGGTACAGTTCCTCCAGATGACCTGGCTTCAGGAGATCTCTACACAAAAGGGGGAAAACAGGCTGGCATCCAACACCCCAAGGACTCATCTTGGAACTGTGATTGCCAGCTTGTCTGTCTGTTGGCTCGCCAGATCCCCTTGCAGCCTTGCATAAAAGCAAAGTCACTCCAACTTGGCCAACAGAGCAAGACTCTGTCTCCAAAAATTAAAATAAAATAAAATAAAAATAAAAATAAAAGCACAGACGTGTCTTTCTCTCCCAACAGTGCCTGCAAAGGAACTATGGCCTCCAACCACCACAATGGAAAACCTACAGGAAGAAAATGTTCAAGAAGAGTTGAACTGTGGCCTGAAGTGGTTTCAGCTTCCTTACCTACGGTCACAAAAGCCCCACCTCAAAAGAAGCTGGGGAGGTTCCTTCTGGGGAATGCTCTGGACAGCACTGCAGATGGTGTTTAGGAAGGCGACTGCTTCCTGCTGCGTATCCACCACCGTGGCCCCGCGTTGCCTTGCTCTTGCCCACCAATAGCAAGCCTCCACGTTTGCTAATGTTGTTGTTTGTGTGTTTGCTTTGCTTTTTATTTCGAAAGAATTCAAACTTATAGGAAAGGTGTAAGAACAGTGCAAACAACTCCCATCTACCATTACCGAGACTTACTGATTGTTAATATTTGCTACATTTATTTTACCTCTTCTCTCCCCATTCTCTGTATCCCCCCAAGCACGCGCGCGCGCGCACACACACACACACACTCATGTATATATATATGTAAATTTTTACTCAACCATTGGGCAGTAGGCTGTTGTTACCAAACTTCCTTTACCCCTTGCATTTCCTAAGAACAAGAATATTCCCTTACATACGACAGCTATCAAATTTAGAAAATGTAATGCTTATTGAATACTTTAATCTGCAGTCCATATTCCAGTTGTGTCCCAATAATATGCTTTGTAACAAGTTTCTTATGATTCACAATGTAGTCCTGGATCCCACATTGCATTGAGTTGTCCTTATCTCTTTCCTCTCCTTTAATCCAGAACAGTTCATAAATCTTCCTTTGTCTTTTGTGACCTTGACATTTTTGAAGAATGCTAGCCAGTTATTTTAGACTGCCCCGTAATTTCAGTTTCTCTGATGTTTCTTCACATTTACATTCAGATTTATGGACTTTTGGGTTGGAATACTATATAAATAATGTCAGTGATTTGTCCTTCTCTGGGGACCATATCAGGAGGCACAGATGTCCCTTTGGCCCTTATTGGTGAGGTCAAGTTGGATTACTTAGTTAAGGTGGTGTCTGCATAGTAGCTTTTTTCTTTTTGCGATGAACAAGTATGATTTGTCAGAACATACTCTGGCATTATGTAAATATCCCATTCCTCATCAAAGTCTCTCCACCTACTTTTAGCATTCATTGATGATTCTTGCCTGACGAATGATTTACTATAATGGTTCCATCCATCATGCCTTCTATATTTGTTACTCCAAAATAGTCTTTGATTGGGTGGGAAGGCACAATTCATCCTGCTGAGCTTCGTAGCTGAGCTCACAGGGAGGAAGGGCCTTGATTTTTTCCTTGGACCCTGACTGACAGCTCTTTTGAAGCAGTCCTGGTCTGTTGGGTGTATGTTTTGACACATGTAGTAACTCGTTTTGGAAATACTCATTGTTTACTCGATGACTTTTGAATAAGTTTTTAAATGCTTTGCAAAAAAGGTAGAATTTTGGTCATATGTGTTATAATTATTTTTGTGGCATCTGCTGGAATATTGCACCTGGATCTCTTGACACAGTGTTAATCAACAGAAATTTGATCATGACGATAGTAATAATAATACCTTCCTACCATCTGAACCCTGCTCCAGAGAAAAGGGGGAAATTAGACAGATTGTTTAAACTCTGAGAAGGATGGTTGGACTAAAAAGGAAAACCAGCTATTGGAAGCAGATGAATTAAGTAAAACATGAATTTCCAGGAATGTTTCAAAATGCTTGTGTGGGAGTTCTTTTTGGAGGGTTGAGGCAGTGAATGGCATTGCTTAGAATTTTAGGTTTTTGAAAAACTTGATTTTGGTTCAAAATGAATCGTTAATCAGTTTCTAGCCTGTTTGTTTTTGTCTAATTTTTGCAGCCATTTACTGTTATTTTATTTATTTATTTTTTTACAAAGGAAGAGGTTTCTATGGAAGAACCTCTGATTATTGTTTGACTGGGGCTAGAATATGAAGTTCTTGGTTTTGATTTTCGTCTTTTTAAATAGTTCTTTATAGCCTATAGTAGGAACAAAGGAGTAATGGGGAATGTTTGGGAGGTTTCTCAGCTCTTATGTGTCGCCATAACACTGGTTTTCACAGTTCCCATTACGGTAACTGTTTTCAGAACAGCAGCAAGAACTGTAAGTGGACGTGAAGGAAAAGCAGCTGTTTTTCATAAAACCTACAAATGAACAAATGCTAGTTACTCCTGCGATGAGTGATCTAGAGCAGTCTTTTCCTTAAAGTATATGTTCCTTGGAATGTGGTGTGTGCGCGCGCGCATGCGCGCGCGGGCTTTTTGTGTGTGTGTGTGTGTGTGCGCGTGCGCGCACATAGGGAAGAGAAAAGGGAAAAAGAGAGTAAATTTGTGGTCAAATCGGTTTCAAAACCACTGCAAATCGTAACTCCCTCTTGGAGAATCACAACGTAAAAGAGTATAGTTAATGCTTTGAATGTTACACCTTTCCTGGGGAACAAGCTACCCCCAAACTTAGTGGTTGAAAACAACAAACATGTATCTAGTCTGTGGTTGAGCTGGGTGGTTGTTCTGGTCTGGGCCAGGTGGATCTTGGCTGGGCTAGCTCACGTGTCCACTGTCAGCCGGAAGGTCAGCTGGGGACTGGCTGATCTAGATTGGCTTCATCTGGGATGTTCCTCCTGCCGGTGTCCTCTTGTCTTCCAGCAGGCCAGCCTGGGCTTGCTCATACGGTGATCATAGGATTCCCAGAGTGTGAGCAGAAGTGTGGAATCCAGGCTTAGAACTCAGACAGGACCACTTCTGCCGCTTTTATAGGCTGGAGCAAGTCACAGAAGCAAACCGAGATTCAAGCACGTAAGAAACAAACCCCATCACTTGCAGGGAGGGCCTGAAAAGTCTCATTGCAGAGACATGGAGATACCAAGAGGGGAATGATTGGGGCCGTTTGTACGATCTAGCACATAGATCAACTAAATATGTGCCTGGCTATTATTTCTACCCATATTTCTGGGTTTGAGAGAATTTGTAGGGGAGGAGGAAAAATAGATATGGATAGTTTATAACCACAGAAAGTAAAAATAAGACTTCAGTTTGGATTTAATGAGTTAATCTATGAAACGTGCTTTGAACTAGCACGTAGAAAGTGCGTTATAAATGTTGATGATGTTATTACTGTCGTAAATGGGTATGTCACTTGAGGTCCCCAAGCTGACTCAGAAATGAAGCTGAGGATTAACTTGACAATAAAATGAACAAAGCTTCAGATACTTTTGCATAATCAAGTGAGGGCTTTCAAATAAGATACCCTCAGCAAAAACAATCTGGAGCACAAATCATTTTCCTCTCTGGGGCTGAAGATGGGAAGATGTGTCCAGTTTTGCCTTCTCTGACCAGTTTGCCCTGTTGGGCTTGTTTCTGAGGGAAGATCGGAGCTTGCTGGGTTATTGCTAAACTGGAGTCTGTAATAAAGAGGGTACCCAGGTGTGAAGATTTGTATTTTCTCAAGACTTTCTTTGTTTGTTTAGTTAGCCTTTATTAAGTGCACTGGAGCCACGGAGGCGCTCTGCAGCGCCCTTTGTTGTATGATAAAGGCAACACTTAACTTTTTCTTGGCCCGGGGAGTGATAAAGAGAGGGAGGGCCCTGCCAGCTTCTCTGGCTGAGTCCCTTCAAGACACCAGATGCCCTTAGGAATTACACCAGCCCTCTTGACTGGAAGGAAACTTTCTCAGCGCCTCTCTCTCTTTGCTTCTGTTCCCCCTTCCACTTGACTTCGTGGTTGGAGCGGCTTCCCCTCCCGTCTTTGTGCAAACCCCTCTGCAGCTAGCATCAACAAATCCCACGTTGTTTGTGTGTGTGTGTCTAGAAGAAAAATTCTCTGAGGATTAAAAGCAGACACAATAGAGGGAGTTTTCCCTTTTGCTTTAATCACTTCAGGCTCCTGCGTGTTGACAGGAAGTTTTGTTAGTCTTCAAGTTTAAGGAAAGGAGCATTCAGGGGTGGCATTTGGATTTTTTTTTTTTTTACTGCTTTGAATTCTTAAAGTAGGTTTGATAAGCTATCTGCAAAACCATAAGACGCTCCCTTTTTAATAGGCTTCACTGCCCCTTTGGCCTGCTTATGCATTCACTGCTCTCTTCAAAGGGCCCCGTCATCATGGTGAGGCTCGGGTTGGATGGCTCGCCCCACTGGTCTTAGCTGCAAGTTCAGTTTGACCGTCCTGGCAGAAGCCTATGAGATCCTCCTCTCTGAGCCTCTGCTCTTAGGTTTCTACATTTCTTTCTTTCTTCCCTTTCTGCTCCAAACCCGACCCTTCCCCACCCCATTAATTGGTGTCTGGTGACTTGTTCTACTGTTTCCTCTTGTTTTCTGTGGCTTTTGTCCAGGGGATTGGTGGATGGTGATTCTGCCCCCCACCAGGGGACATGTGGCAGTATCTGGAGACATTTTTGGTTGGCACAACTGGGGGCAGGGGGGATCTAGTGAGGAGAGGCCAGTGAGTGATGCTGCTGACCATCCTGCAGTGCCCAAGACAGCCTCACCCACAGCAAAGAAGGTTTCAGCAACAAATGTCACCAGTGCCACCATGGAGAGTCCCTGGTCTAGCAGGTTGCCTTCTGGTGGAGTGCTCCCACTCCCCATATGGCTCCTCCCTCTCTCTCCTCCCTCAAGAGGAGTCTTCTTGTGTCTAGTATTGGTGACATCATCCCTGCCTTTAAATAACTAAACCCACAGAAGGAGAGAATTTTTCCTTAAGGGTGTTACTGGCCCCGGAATCCTTGAGTACCTGGGAATAACTGGGTCGTGTCAGCACTAAGAAATAGTCACAGAACTCCTGGCTCTGGGTGGCTTTGGGTGGCAGCTGTGCTAGGTTTGCCCATGGCGGGGGTGGGGGGCACGTCATGGCTGCTCATCTCTGAGTCTCTTCTGAGGACACATGTCTCTGTGGGATTGCCGACTAACTCACCCCTTCAAGCACTGTGTGTGTCTTCAGGGTAGGATTGCTGGCTTAAAAAAAAAAAAGAACAGTAAATTAAAACACGCACACTTCAAGGCAACCCCTGTGAACATTGTCATACTGGGAATGCCCCATTTCTCAAATATTTATAAATATATGGTCTCCTAGGAACATTCCAGGCCTGTCATTTGGGAAAGCTAGACAGCCCTGGGCCACCATTCTCTTCATAAGCACAGTACACTGTCACAAACACCAGATTGGCAGCTGGGTGATGCACAGGGAATGGGGACGGGTTGCCCTGCATGTGCCTGGGAGGTGTCAGACTTTCCTCCCTCCCTTCCTTCTCCTTCTTTGCTTTCCTTCCTTCCTTCTTCCCCGCTCCCTCCCTGCCTATCTTCCTTTTGAAGCAAGTCAGCGGGAAGGTAACACAGCTTGATTTTCTGAAGTCCAGCAGCTACTGGGGGCTGCTTGACAAGAAGGGTGCTATGTAAGCTGAAATGCTGCTCTAATTTTCCCATTATCTCCTCCTGCTGCTCGTTGAGTTATTTAATTAGAAGCTGCCATATTTTCTAGCGAAAACACTTTAAACAGAAGATCTGATTTAGCTGGGAACGAATGCCTTTATTATGTGTCAAAGAGCTAAAAACTGCTAGTAAGATGTCAGCGCGTGCATAGATCCGAACTATAGGAAGGCACAGGCACGTATGTGAAGAGCAATGCAAAGAGAAGTGCGCAGGGACTGGGAAACGAGACCGTGTCAGATACAGTCGATGATTTGCTTCTCGCTTAGGAGTGTGTAAGCTTCAGTTGGCTCCGGTTTGGCTAACACTGCATTGCCTTTAGTGTCGCTGAAGCTGGCGAAGAGAGCTGACACGCTGTTTTTCTAGGGAAAAAAATTGCTCTCCTTCCACATCTCCAGTGCAGACAACGGCACAAAACAGAAACGAGACGGAGCTGCCCGGAGTCCACACAGACTCCAACTCAAAGTCGTTGAGTTACGTATTCAATTTTTGCCACTTTGCACATTTTCCCTTAAAAAAAGAAGAAAAAATCAGTTCACAGTAGCTCTTAGCATGAAGGGACATTTGGGATTCAATTCATCCCAGGAAAGAGGTTCTAAGTTTTGCTTTTAGGAGATTTCATGTTTGGGATGTGACCGTGTGGAGTTTGTATCTATAGGAAGGGGTATCAGCCTAAACCCAACTGCCTCCTGTTGCCTCTTGGTTGGTTGGTTTCTTTCCCCTTTGGTGTCCTCTGTTGACATGTGCCTTTCACATTGCTTTGAGACTCTCTGGATGTGCAGACTGCTTTGTGGCTTTGGGCTCTTTGGTGACAGCCCCAGTGGGGCTTCCTTTCCCCCCTCCCCTCTACTTCTGGGCCACAGAGGGAAAAGAACAAAGATGCTTTCTCTGCACTGACTCCAAGCTCAAGCTAATAAAGCTCCCCTCTGAAAGGAGCTAATAATTTTTAAATAGCTTTGAGGAGAACTTGAAAGCACGTTTCAGCAAACACATCCAGTGATCACTGGGTTCAAATCTACTCCTCCCCTTCACTAACCAGGTTGTTGGATAGGGATGGTTTGTTTTAGTCCACTAGGTTTCCCAGCCTGGCCAAGTGAGACGCCTGTGCTGGGCTTTAACGAGCATGACATTTCTCAGGTTTCTGGAGAGATGATGTTTTGGCTTTATGTTGAGTGCTACTGACCTCATTTGTCACCAGTTAGCAGACGGATAGTCCTCTTGGAATGAGGGGTTGGATGATTTGGACCCTTGTTACTGAAAGTGTGGTCCTTGAACTAGCAGTATCATCTCCCCTGGGAGCTGGTTAGAATTGCAGAATCAGGACTCCGTGGCTGCCCAACTGAATCAGAATTTGCTGTTTAACATGATTGCCAGGTGGTTGAGATACATATTAATGTTTCGGAAGGCCTGGTCTGGCGCAGTGGCTCTCAAACAAAGTGTACATCAGAATGACCTGTTTTAACAACCCTGTTAAAACACAGATTGTGGGACCCCCACAGTTTTGAATCCATCAGATCTGCAGTAGGACCTGAGAATCTGCATTTCAAAGAGGTTCCCTGATGATGCTGATGCTTCCCATCTGGTTGAAGAACACACATTTAGAGGAGCTGCTCTAGAACTTCCCTGGCCCCTCTAGCTGCCCTCATTTCCTCTCTCCATGTTAATCCTCCACATCAGCCAGGCTACCTTTGCCCCCACCTCGTGCCCTGATTCACTTCCCTTCTTCCCTTCGGGGAGGCCACTTCCTCCCCTACTTCCTCGTTGCTGCAAATCCAAGCCCTCACTCAGCTTCCTGGCCCCTCTGAGTTCTCCCGCCCCCAGCCCTCTTCAGCACTTCGCCCCCCAATGCCCCCAGCAAGCTCCCTGTGGGCCTCTCTCTCCCTCATCCCCCATCCGATCTGTCACCAGGATCCTTCATCTCACCTCCCAAATGTCTCTCGAATCCCTCTCCTCCCCTCCACCCCAACCACCCCCCGGGGTGTGAGCCCCATCTTCTCCTGTAGCTGTCCTTGGAGTGGTCTCCTTGTAGCTTCTCTTGCCTCTGTCCCGTCTCTTTTCCACCCTCAAGTCCCAGTGACCTTTCAGAGTCTGCCCCACCACCACATCCCCTCTCCCCCGACCACTGCTTCAGCCTTTTCTGTGGCATCCCATTGATCTTAGCCTACAATCCCAAGCATGGCCCCAAAGGCCCCTTGGGTGGGCCTATGCCTCCATCTTTCTCTCTGCTGTCCTCCCCCAGCTCTGCACTGCAGCCTCACTGGCCTACTTTCAGGTCCCCACAGGGCCTTTGCACAAGCTGAGATGGTCTCCCCACCCACCTCACCTGCTTCGTGCCTCAGCATCCTCCCAGCAGGTCCTCAAGCTTCCCCAGGGAGGCCTGCTCTGTCTCTCCCTAACCAGTGAGCTTCCCTTGTTGTCAACCCACCTTCTCATCCTCATAGCGCTTTTTGCCCTTTGCAGTTGTACATTCAAAGTATGACAATTGGATTAATTGTGTGTGCCTCCTCCTAGATGCTAAGTTCCATGGAGCAGGGACCCCATTAATTTGTGTTGATCCCTGTGTCGCCAGGAGCTGCCATCTAGAATACACCCAAGGCATATTTGTTGGCGAAGCCAGTGGGACCCTTTGCAATTCCATGCAGCGGAGCACACACCATCCACACCCCAGATAGATTGTCTGTTCCATTTGTGGGGTGTGGAGAAATGTGGATCTCCTAAAATATGATACGGGAAAACAAAAGGCAGACTCTATCCTCTAAACCTTTAACAAATGCCTTTTTAAAATTTTCTTAAATATGTAAGAATTCAGCTCTGAATATCTCGATAATTGGTAGCATGAATTGGCCCTCGAGGTCAGGAAGACTTCTTTGCTCTGGCTTTAATTAGGCCAAAGCAGAAGCCATTTCTATGTAAATGAATCAATCCGTGGACGCACACTTCTTCAGCCCTGATTATATGCCGGGCACTAGACCGGAGCCCTGGGAAACAGAGATGAATGATGCAGTCCCTGCCCTTGAAGGGAGGGGAGGCAGATGGCAGGCCCCTGGAGAGTTTAATAGCAGTAAAGAATTCAGTAACGGTATGGAGGATGGCACGAGAAGTGTGCTTTGAGTTTAGTATCAGCCTTAGTGCTCCCCTCACTGTGCATTTTGAAGGCTTCCTCCTTTAAAAGGGAAGAGCAAATTCAGAGAACTTGAGAGGTCACCATGAGACATCTTCTACAGAATGTCTCCCAGGAAGGGGTGAGATCTTGGCCCTTCAGTGAAAATACCAATGTTAGAAAGAGCTCAGAGCAGGAAAGGGGCTGGGGCTGGGAATCTGGAATAAACCAACTACTAATCTGGATTCAAATCCTGACCTACCACTCACTGCTGGGCAAGTTGGGCCCTTTTCTTAACTTTTCAGAGCCTCAGTTTTCTCATCCATGAAATGGGTATAATAACATCTACCTATAGAACAGTGGGGAGGAATAAACAAAACAATATATGTGCCGAGCACTCAGCATGGCGCCTGTAATGTAGAGATGCTGAATCTATTGTTATGATAAGTATTAGGCCTGCAGAGCAGTGCCTATAAAAGACCTATGTGGAATTTTCTAATGAACAACAACCATCATTAGAAAAGCCTATCAAGTTGCTGGCAAGCGTGTGCCCTGACCTCCAACGGCACAGGAGTGCTGTGGCCACAAAGATATGGCGGAGGGTCAAAGCTCTTTGAGAAGTGAAGGTCATTGACCATGGTTTTACCCGGAATCTTCTCAAGTGCATGAGTCCATGTGGTTAGACAGTTTATAAAGCCTTTGCATATTTTTTGCTACCTTTTTCTATAAGGCTGCTTGTTTTGTTTTCTTAAATTATGGGTTTAAAAAATACTTTTAAAGCAATCATGGAATCATCACTTTCAAGCACTGAGCACAAAGCGCTGACTCCTGCTAGGAAGATGGACAGGTCTGATGGGCATGGGCATGGCCTTGGGTCCTAGAGAACGGGGTTTGTGTCTTGACACAGCCCTTTGGGTCCTGTGACCTTGGTTGGCCCTGTAGCCTCTCTACGTCTCAGTTTTGTGGCCTGTACTAGGAGGTTAATAGTAATGCCTATTCCAAGGGCTGGTTTGAAGATTAAATGACATAAACACAGAAACGTCTAACAGTATGTCCAATAAATTGTTGGTTTGCCTTCTCTTGCCATTAATGTGCACTTTTTCTGAGTGAAAGTCTTATCAGCACTTAACAGAATTAATTACAAAACCAAAGGAAGGGAGACCATGGGTGTGATATTTTACTGTTTTCTCCCTTTGACAATGAGTTCTCTCACCTACTGAGAGAAAGAAAGCCTTCTTCGGACTCTGTAGTCTAAAAGGTCATTGTATGTGTGTGTGTGTCTACTCTCACAGTAACACACATTTCCCAGGATGCACTCATGATGCCTTGGCAGGTGATTGGTCTTTGGAAGGAATTCATAGGATTGGGACCATCAGTTGATGTCATGAGCAGAAAATTGTATATTTTGATGACAGAACATTAGAGAATGCGTCCTAAAGAAGAAGGTCACAAGGAAGCCTATGTGGCTTCCCCAGGCCCATAGCTACCTTTTGCACACACCCTCAGAAACCAATGTGGTTAGAGACCTCAGTGGCCTTTGGTGGATTTTTGTGTTGCTGTAGCTCTCCTGTTTTGAAAGTCAGGGACTGGAGCTGGGAAAGCATCAACCACTTCAAACAGAGAAATAAAAAGTACAATTAGGGCTCGAGTGACCCCATAAATGGCAACTCCCCAGGGCCTGTGGCTTCATCAGGGACGCTTGGCTAAATTTGCTGTGGGGTTCCAAAATTTAATTGTATAAACTATTCCAAACATAAAATCAAGTGTATAAAAAATCATTTCCAACAATTTCCACAAGCCCCGCTTGTTTGATTCATGAACTGAATAGGTGACTGGAGTCATGTTCAATGTTGGTCCTTGCTTCTCTAGCAGATGCTATTGATGCCCACCCATACCCCCTTGGCATCCATTGCCCCAATACACACCTGGGCAGTATCCTACTCTAAGTAGCCACAGTTCTCTGTCCGTGGCTTTCTCTCAGCCTTTCAGCAGGGCAGGCCAAAAGTGCCTGGGAAGTAATGTTCCTGGAAGCAGCCTTCAGTCAATGAAGGATGAGAGTTGGAGGATCAATACCCCAACTTCCTTGCCCTTCAGGTGGGACAACCCTGAGCTGTATGCTACAGTATCTCCCAGAGTCTCCCAACAGGATTGAACCTCAGTTGCCCACAGTGGAAACCTCTTTGATAACCTACCCTTATGGCTTCCTTCCCTTCCCTGTCTCACTTCCCCCTCTCCCACATGCTTCCTGGAGTCATCTCCCAAACATACTACTTGCACTTGAATCCTTATCTCAGGGTTGGTGTTTGGGGAGAATTCATCCTAAGGCAACATTTCAGAGTGTCCCTTATAAAAGAAAAAATAAAGAATGATCTCATTCACTGAAGTACAATGTAAAGTTACGAACCCCAGCTCTACCATTGTCTCTGACCCTTGGGCAATTCACTTCATTTCTTGGGATTGCCCCTCTTCCATAAAATGACAGTCATGGGCTGCTTGACTTGGGGTGCAAGAGGTGGATTGGGTGGGACAATGATTTTTTGCATGGAACAAACTGAGCATTCCAGGTCTTCTAACATCTCTGGCTGCACCTACTAAAACCAGTAAGGGAGGCCCTCCCCTAGTCATGGTGACAACCAGAAACACCCCCCATAGTGCCAAATACCTGCAGGGGACAGCACTATCCCCAGTCAACAATTGCTAACAGATATTTCTCAAGTCTGTTCTGGTTTTGGTATTCTAAGATGAGTCGATCAATCAAGATCTGGGGCAGTGCCCACTGTGGCATATTTCAGTTTTAGGGGAGAGCTGTTTAATGGTGACTCTTGAATAGATTCTGTGATGTCAGAAATGACCACTAACTTGTCTCCTTCTTACAAAGTTGAAGGGAACATTGAACTCATTCCCTTTGCTTCCCTAAACTCCTTCACTAAGTTCACCCTTCCTTCATTTGACAGAGCTTCCCTGCATTTGTAGTTGGCAATGAACTTTAAAAGCTTGCATTCAGACATATATGTGCTCTTAAAGCATTGGCTCTTTCTTAAAGCAGGCTCATCTCTGGGCAATAACATCCTTGCTTATCTCTGCCTTCTCAGAGACCCACATGTAGAGTATGGAGAGAAGAAAAAATTCTGGAAGATTTGCTCTGCCTTAGGGAGAGTCAGATTTGTGATTTATTCCTGAGACATTTGTTGTTCTGCTAGTAGGGTGATGTGGGACCACCACCATTTTCCTTTTTGTTTCTTACAGAAAGGTTAGTGGAGCCCAATAAATTGCTTCCTATTTCTTGAAGAAAATTTTAAGGTATGTTCCTGTGTGGGCAAGATAGTTCTCATTTATGCCACATACCTAAGGCACTGTCTGACATGTAGGAAACTTTCTATAAATGTGTACTGTATTGGCTAAGCAACAAGCTGTTCTTGTTCATTGCATGAAACCTTTGAGAACATTTCTTTGCAAAGATTTTTTTTTTTCCATTCTAAGAAGGCATTTGAAGACCATGCCACCATGCTTTTTTCTTGTGTGGTGAGTTTAGTGTTTCCAGGAAGGAAAGTTTAGGGGAATTCTGATCTTGATTTTCTGTAAAGTGATCAAAATGTGGAGGTAACTTGAAATGAGTCATGAAACTTATTGAAATAGCAGCCAAGACTTGCCAGATGGAAAGCAAAACAGACTTCGGTCATGTCCAAGCAAAAAAAGGAAAAGTGAGGCATTTCCCTCCCATTTCTCCCATCTCAGGCACCCATGTGGTGTCAACCTCAAAATGGAGTTTCCGGTAGCTATTTTGCCTGTTCTGTTAGGCTCTAGAACCAGCAAAACTGACCAGCCAAGCTGTATAGAAAACCCCATAGGGAAATGGGAACTTTATCTTCAAATTTGATTCCGGGCATAATGAACAACGAAGTACCTGTGATTACAGGTTTAAACCGGGGCAGATCTACACCTAGAAGACGACCTGGGGAAGAGAAAGTAAAGTGAATTAGAAATAAGTTATGTAGCTGAAGAATTTCCAATAATATGCTTCCTAGTCTGTCCCCAGCAGAGATAAGGACAGCGTCCTGCCTGGTGCTACCCTGATAATGAGATTAACATCTCCAAAATTGTAGACCCTTTGGAGGTTAATTTCTGTAAAAGGACAAAGCTGAATTTCAATAAAGAAAGGCATCAGGTCTCCCCAAAATGGAGGTGGCCTGTTGGCTCAGCAGAGTGGCTAAGTCAACTAGGAAATGTGGCGTCTGGCCTAGCGGTGACAGGGCAGTGTGTTGCGTTGGAGGGTTAGACAAAGGTCAGCAAAGCCAAAGGGTTTAAAAGAGGCGGGCATGGGGACTGTCCTGCTCAGCTTCCTGACCCGCCAGGCTGATGTCAGAGGGTTTATTCAGATTTGAGGGCCTTTGTTTGGGGGGATTGGAGTGATTCCTAAGAGACAATGCCCGACTGGAGGCTGGGGGCACGCGACGCCTGAATTGAATTTGGGCAGTTGCTGAGCAGATGGGGATCAGAGAGTAAAACAAAAGGGAAGCTGTTCCCAGCACATCCACAGGAAGGGAGAATTGCAGAGCCAGCCGCAGGCAGGAGGGCTTCCTGCTCGGCCTGGTGGGGGAAGCCTCCAGTGCCCCCATCTTGTGGAAGATGTAAGCACCCCCAGGACTAATTGGGCTTTGCCCACTTTGCACAGAGGAGAGAAAGGCAGAGGTAGAGATGGGCCGTGACCATGAACTTCTCCTTGCGCTCAGATTTCAGGAGGTTTGTGCCACTTCCTCATTTGCAGGCTGGTGAGGTTCCTGGACTCACCTAATCTGATATCCTCATTTTCAGGTGCCAGAGCTGAGACCTATGAAAGTGAACTGCCTTTCCTGAACTCTGTCAGTGTCTTAGGTTGGCTTCCTCTAAAAGCAGACATGAGACAAGGAATGGAGTGTCTGATGTTTGTTAGGAGATGGTCCTGGATTCAGTGATTAGGGACTAGAGAGGCGACACGGGGACGAGAAGGAAGTCAACATAAGCGTGTTAATTAGCAGGCCCCCAGCATGGGCAACTGGAGCTCAGCCCTGCTGGGGACCTCTGGGAGACTGGGTAGGACACACTTCAGAGTTTCCTGCCCAGGGGGTGAGGAAGCTGGGTGTTTATTCACAATTCCTGCCCCTTGTTGACTGAGGGCTGCTCCTAGACATTTGCATCCCTGGCACTGCTGTGCTCCAGTGGCCAGAGAAAGCCCTCAGGCAGAGGGTCACAGGTGCGTGCAGAAGGAAGCCTGGACGTGTGCAGAATAGGGAGGCACTTCACCAGAGGCATTTCTGGTCCTGCTTTTGCCATCCCCCTTAGCGAGCAGGGAGGCTGACCTTCCTGAGGCCCGGCAAGCATTTCTCTGGGCACTCCACATCACACAGGCAGATCAAAAATGCTGTTCTTTGCTCTTAGGTAGGGGTACACACTTCTCTTCCTCTTGGGAGCATATTAGATGTCCAGGCTGACGGTACAGTGACGCTCCCGCTGCCCTGCTTACCCCTCCGGCCACTGCTCTTATCTCCCTGCCTCCCTCGTAGCCAAGCTTTTCTGCCTCCCATTTTATTCAGAGCAAAAGCCAGTGTCGCGAGGGCCTGCAGGGGCCTATGTGGTGGGCACGTGCCCTCTACCCACACACCTCTCTGATCACACCCCTGCTATTTTCTCTGTTTCTCGCCGCATCCCAGCTGCACTGCCTCCTACTTGGTGCTCAGACATACCATGTTCACAGCGTCATGCTTCAAGGCCTTTGTCCTTGCTGTCCCCTCTGCCTGGAATGCTTTCCCCCGAATATTCAGGTGGCTCTGGCTCTCTCCTCTTTAGCTCTCCACTCACACCTTGCCTTACTCATCAGTGAGGCCCTTCTCGACCACTCCATCTAAAACATTACACAGCCCTCTCCTTCCCTGTCCTCCTTCCCTGCTTGGTGTTCCTTCATGGTCCTTAATGCTCTGTGACACACTATGTAATCGGTTTCTTTAATTTTACATCATGTGTCTGCCGGTCTGCATGGCCTCTCTAGAACATTAGCTTTACGAGGGCAGGGATCTGTGTCTATTTGGTTCACTCTTGTGTCCCCAGTGCCTAGAACTGTGCCTGGCACATAGTGGACACTAAGTAAAACTGTTAGATGAATGAATGGCACTATGGATATCGGTGGCAATCAGTGTTTCCTCCTTTCCTCCCTTTCTATACCTCCTAGCACAACACCTGGAAGGCTAGTGGGACTTTTCTGCCCTAAAGCTTAAGCACCCCCAGGGAGGTTTCTCCTCCCGCAGTAGACAGAACAGAGGCTTTGGACCCCAGGAGACCTTGGTTAGAACCCCTGTGTTCAAAGCCCAGGTCTCCCAAAATCTTAAACAGCTCGCCAATATCCGGCTCTCTTTTTCTTCCAGACATGTGGAAGATTACTGTCCTCAGTCCTCTTCAATGGGGCACAGCCACAGGACTAGTTCTGGCCAACAGGCTTTCAGTATAAAAGAACAGGTGCAAGGCCTTCATGTGCTCTTGTCACCTGCCTCAGCAAACCTTGAAGCCACATGTAGAGATGGCAGAGCCTCTGTCAGCCTGAGTTCCTGAGTAATCACGTGGAGCAGAGCCCCTCATTATCCTACACGTGATGTAAGCAAAAAGCAAACTTTTAATTTGGGGGTTATTTGTTACTATGGCATAACGTAGCCTATCCTAACTAATGTAATTAAGTACTAGTGGGTAAGTCACTTCACTCTGAACTCCCATTTTCTCATTTATTAATAATCTTTGTACCACAGGGCAGATGTTCAACATGGGGGGGTGCATGCACACTCATTCACTCTCATTTTAACTACGACTTCCACGGTGGCCCTAGGGAGGAGTTGCTGAGGACTCAGTCTCTCCCACAGATGCAATATCTCAGCCAGGTACGCATAGCATGCTGCCTTTGAAGTCAGAAAAGGATGCAAATTCTGTGACATGGGGTTATTGGGGGTTTCTTGGCAAATTTAGGCCTTGATGTGGGTTCTTTAGAATGAAGAAATTTGCCACCAGGAAAAGGCAAAAGGGATTGTAAGTGACAGAAGCTAAAGCAGCCTGGTCTGGAGCAGTTACATAGGAGCTCTGTGTCTACACAGCAGGTGACTTTTGAGAAGGTAGAATGTCAGGTTCAGGGAGAGGGAAGCTGATCAGATGAAGGCTACCAGGCATCTGATTTTGGTGGCACAGAAGGGTGGGCAGAAGAAAACAGAAATGAGAAAATCTGAATCCTAGTTCTTGATAAACAGCCAACACCCTGAAGAACTTTGGAAAATTAATTTCATTTTTCTGAGCCCTGGTTAGAGCAAGACACACGTCATTTCCCAAGTCTTGGAATAATCACAGTTGTAAGAGCTCACACTGATACAGTGTTTACTGTATGCACCTTGCCTTTAATGGGTCACTTGAGTCAACTCATGTAACATTCTCCACAATGCTATGTGGTAGGCGCTACTATTATACCCATTTCACAGATGAGGAAATCAAGGCACAGAGAGGTTAAGCGCCTGGCCTGGAGTTAAGAGGCAGAGTTGAGATTGAAACCCAGACACTCTGATTTCAGAGCCAGGTTTGAAGGTGACTAGTTCCTGTACAAGGCTTTTCTATGAGATATGTAAAATGCTTTAGTGGACAAACCTCTCCATTTTCCCCTCTGGAGGAGGTTTCATTGACATTTGTCTTCTCTCTTCCTCACAGGGTCACTGTGAAGGTGAACAGCTTAGCAGCACGGTGGGAGTGGGGGTGGTGATACAGCCCACTATATAGAGCAGTGTGTGTGGTTGAAGATGCTAATTAAATGTTGATAATGATGATTTTTAATTCAGAGATAACATTTTATTGCATGTTAATAAAATGTGAAGTAAGGGGTATGTAATAAAGAGTTGTGGGTGCTCTGTCCAGGCACCCTGGAGTTCTTTTAGGGTCTCTCTCTCTCCCTGTGTCACCCTTGATGGGCTTTCAGTGGCCAGCTTTGTAGCTCGTCTTTCCAGAACTGTCTTTGGGCTCTTGGAGCTGCTTTGCCCCTGGGATGGAGGGGCCCGAAGTGGCTGAGTTTGCATGCTTGTGCGTGCGCGCGCGCGCGCGCACACACACACACACACACACACACACATGCGCGCCCTAGCCAAAGACTGATGGGTGCAAGAGCCCAGCTCTCTTACCTCTAATTGAGACAACTCTGAGATGTAACTTACACTCCAGAGCTCCCCACACGGCCTCAGTGGAACTTTGCCCAAAACCTTATCTAATAGCTTATAATCCTAATTTCCTTGGGAAAGAATAAGAAGAGGAAACATTGATTGAACAGATCCGTATGGGTCTCTGAAGCTTTGAAAGAGGCACAGCAAGGAGGGCTTGATCTTCTTGCCTTGGCCAGTCATCGCCCACGAGTCACCTGACATCCATTAGGGAGCAGGGCCTGCCACGAGCCATCTCTGTCCCGCCCTGTTGCCCAGAGCCTTTTGAAGCAGCCTGTGGAGAGCCTGCCAGGGCTCTGTGTACTCACACGCCCGCCCCGCAGTTGCAAGAAGCAGTTTTTACATTTCTGCCACTTGCCTGCCCTGCTGTGGCAAAGCAGCCCGCTGGGGAGGCCTGGCAGCACTGCCTGGCACTGGTGCTCATTCCTTCCTGGCATTGGTCCGTGCCAGCAGGAACAGGGATGGTGCCAAGCATGCCACCGTGGCTGTGCCAACCAGTTCCACTGCAGCAGTGGCCTGAGGATGCTTGAACCTTTCTAGTTGTCGTTAAAATGAATGCCGAAAACAGTGGAGGGGATAGGCCGTTTCCTGTCTCCAAGCAGTTGTGGCTTGCTGGGTCAGCTTCAGAAGCATGCATTACTCACACGCCTGAATCCAGACAGGGTAGAGCTGCTATAAGGTGATACAAAGAGAACCTTTCCCCTTTCCGCGTGGAAGCCCCAAATTCAGAGAGAGAGAGAGGGAGAGGGAGAGAGAGAGAGACATATGAGATGTGTAGTGCTTTGCATCGATCAGACCTAGGTTCAAGCTCGGGATCCATCACTTCCAGGCTGGATGACTTTAGTCAAGTTACATGATCATTCTAAGCCTCAGCTTTCTTATCTACAAAATGGGTATAATAATTGTATGTCACGTGTGGGATTCTTATGAGGAGTAAAAGAGGTATGACTAATACTGAACACAGTTGATAACACAAAGTATGTATTCAACTAACATTAGCTGTTATTATTATTTATATATTATCATTAATAATGACCCCTCTAGGGGAAGTGGTATAAACCAGTGCTTCTCAAACTTTGGTATGCATAAGAATCATCAGAAGAATTGGTCAAAACACAGATTTCTGAGCCCCACCCTCAGAGATTCTGATTCTGCAGGTCTGTATTACTAACACATTCCCTGGTGATGTTGGTTCATGCACACACTTTGAGTAGCATTGGTATAAGCCACAGGACAGCATCATCCTTATCCACAACAGATATTCTAATGTGTTTGAAGGACAGATGCAATGCATTTCCTCTTAGTTCTTGCCACAACCTCCACATAGAATCACGTGACTTTTACCTGCCTGCAACTCCTATTCCATTTGGCTGCAGAATTAATGCTTAACATTGTCCTAAGCATGGATAAGACAGGAAGGCAAAATCTAATGCCTAGAAAAACTAACATAGCTAAGAAATGCTTAGGGCTTCACGGTTGACCCCACTGTTGAACCTGAATGCTACTTAGAAGTCAGAGCATAGTCTAGACACAGATAAGTGGGGGTCCCCCTTTCCAAGGGAGGCAGATGGGGCTGATGGAAGGGAAATGTGCTCATTGTCCCCTCCTCTTGCACAGAGCTCATGGAGAGAGGAAAATAAGGGTGCTTCAGAAATGCTCTTCAGGAAGTTTTTGATATTTTTTTTTGTAGTTGTACTACAGGAAATCCAATACTGTTACTATCAAAATAAGGGGATAGATTGCTTTCTATGTCCTGCCAATTTCCCCTCCCGTCTTCGTATGTCAGTGCCTTTCCTCAGAGTTCAGGATTTTGCTCCCTTTTCCATGCCCTCTCTTCTTCCTTTTGACACCAGAGGCTCCTTCACTCAAAATTGCTTGGATTCTGGGAGTCCCTGGATTTGGGTGTCTTCAAGGCCAAGATGCACATAGAGAGATGGAACTGCATGGCATCCGGAAATCGTGGTTTCTTTTTTATAATTTCTTTCTGCATTTTCCTAATTACCTATGATTAGGAAATGTCACTTTTATAATCAGAAAACCTAGACACTCTTTTCTTTCGATCGAGATTGATAAGTCTGTCCATACCCTGTCACAATAGCTAACACTGTGCGATGGCAGCCAGGCTGACACTGTGCTAAGTGCTTTCATGCATAACAGCATTTAATTCTTGCCACAAATTGAAAGAGATTAGAATCGTTGTCCCCATTTTATAGATGAAGAAACAGGAGACACAAAGAGGTAAAGCAACTTGTTCAACATTGCAGGGCTGGCAAGCGACAGAGATAGGATTCACGTCTAACACTTTGGACTTGGTTTTTAACCATGATGCTTTGTTTGTGTATAATCACAACCATGTAAAAATATAAGCCAGGCAAAAGTTCTAGAAGAAATTATATCAACATTTTGACAATGATTTGTCTGGATGGTGCAATGGTACAACAATGGACTTTTTTCCTCTCTTCTGATTTTCTATTTTCCCAATGATCATATATTGCTTTTATAATAAAAATATTTATTAATATCAGCTGAAAAAAATTTGCTTAGCTTAGTCTCTTTCCTCGAAGTTCAATGTCTAAAGTCATCCCAGCCAGATGATCTTTTGTTATTCTGTGAAGAGTCCCAGGGACCCAAACTCTGCAGGAGCTAGTCAATTTGGTTAATCATTCTGTAGATTTACCTACATGAGATCCCAAACTGGCTGACTCCATTATCTGGATGGACGGACTCCTTGTGATCACGTGCTCTCCTGCTGGGCGGGGCCCTGCTGTTGGAAGGCTATGCCCTTTGAGCTGTTCCTCCAGTGGTTGAAATGAGCTTGTACTGATCATCCAAATTCCTGCTTAGCCACCTTCATGCCCCAAAGCCTGCAGTGGAGAGTCTAGTCTGATGGTCGGGCTAGAGATCAAACTTGTGCCCTTGGCCTCTTTATTGATCAGGAGAGGCTAACTGCTGGAACAAGCAAGCCCGAAATCTCAGCAGCTCGATACAACGGACATTTATTGTTTGCTCAGCTAACGGTTCCATTTCAACATTTTTTCTTTTGACATTTGGCAGGAGATCCTCCACTTGGTCATTTGGAAACCAGGCCCCTCCACCTCAGGGTTTTCCACTGGGGCTTCTATATCTGGTTACTCTGCAGAAGAGGCTCACCCATGGGAGATGTCAGTGGGCTAGGTTTGGAAATGTTGCACATCACATTGGCACATTCCACTGGTCAGGACTCAGTCACGTGAGCACCCCTAACTGTAATAGACTCTGGGAAATGTAGTCCAGCTATGTTTGGAGGAGGAAAAGGAAACAGGTCTTGCCTGGGGAGCACATAGCCATCTCTGCCACAGGCACATTCATTTGTTCGATAAATATGTTTGGAGTATCTGCTGTGTGTCAGGCCCACAGATATTGTTTGCACCTTCTTTGCTGTAGGCATAGGCATTTTGTCTTTTTTCTAGGTCAGAGCCCGATTTGGAAGGGTCCTACTCAAGGCTAAGTAGAGGTCACTGTGCCTGACTTCTAACCTTGCAGGGAGTGTATAAGGCACTGTTGCCCCTACAAATGCCAGAGTTGCCATATCAGTCAGGATTCAGCCAGGAGAAGAGGAATATGCCAATTATTTTAACAGGGAATTTAACAGAAGGCATGGGTTAAGCAGATATTAGAAGACTGAAAAGGCAGAGAGTGAAACAGAGATGGGAATCACAGAGCGCAGTGACCACCCTTAAGACTGGGGCACCAAAGGACAGAGGGTAAGCTTATGAAAACTTTGGAATTGATACCTTGCAGAGCTGAGACCCAAACCCATGAGGAGGAGAAGTGCTGCCTGGCTAGTGCTGGTGTCTCAGAGGGGGCACAATGAGGCTGGCTCTGGGATTGCCAACAAAAAGGGGGCTAGATTCTGGGACCAACAGCCACTGCCTGAATGAAGGGCTATTAATATGGGCTGTTCATGGGAACAGGAAACAGAGAGGCACATGCACCTTCTTCCTCCTACATCCTGCCAGTCTCCCTCTAGCTCCCCCTACTGGCAGAGCAGAACAGGGTGCAGATGACAAAGCAGAAATGAGGTGTGCAGAGTCCCAGCCAAGGCATCACAGAACATAGAAAAGGTGAGTTTGGAACTGAGACACAATAACCTAATAACTGACACAGGGACTTTTGTTTCAAGCTCACGCAATTTATGTGTTGGTTGCATGGTGTAACCACAGTGGAGGCTCGAGTGGTTGCACTCTCAGAGAGACCTCTGAGTACAATCTATTCATTCATTCATTGGTTCACTGAGTACATTATTGAATGCCAGGCATGTGCTTGGTATTCAGAATAGAGCTATAAATAAGGCAGTTCTTGCGCACAAGGAGCTCACATCACACCTGTACACAGTACACACATGCAACACACACACGCATATACACATGGTATAAATGGGAAAGGGAGTGAAGAAGCATTGATAGACATCTGGGCTTAAGGACAAAGAGTCTTTTCTTCTTGGCTACCACTGTTGGAAGATTGTGAAGAAATGAGTTTAGCTCTTCTTGTTGGAGAAAACGAGAGGAGGAG
The DNA here is from genome assembly GCA_963575035.1 of Avahi laniger. Taxonomy (NCBI): domain Eukaryota; kingdom Metazoa; phylum Chordata; class Mammalia; order Primates; family Indriidae; genus Avahi; species Avahi laniger. The sequence continues at coordinate 12,695 of CAUYSK010085632.1, read as the reverse complement.
AAAGTGTCATTTTTAACGCACCGTTGGCCTGGCATGGAGATCATCAATTGTTCTGCTGCCCGGATTTGCTCTACCAATCAGGGGGGCAAATCAACTGGAGGTTGATCTTGACTAAACAGAATGAGAAAAGTATAAAATAAATGAGGGCAGTCAAAGCACGTTGGCCTGTTGGAGGCCTCTGCTTTCCTCCTTGGGGTGCAAGGAGGAGGAGTCTGCTATTTTTATTGGTGCCCTTTAGGAGGCATTTGCTACAGAGCACTCAGAGCTAAACTTTTTCTAACATTGGGAAGGTGGTGCATTTCCTGTGACTCTGTGTGAGTGGAAAGCAAGGGCCCTCCCTGCAGGTATGAACTACAGATTTTTCCTTCGGTATGGCAAGTTTCCCACATGCATGCCCTCATTTGACATTAATTGAGCACCTGCTGCATACCAGTCACAAACAACAAGACAGACCCCATGGATTGGACTCAGTGGGCAATGTGCACTGCTGAAGCACACCCTACCCCTCTGAGCCAGGCAAGTCACGAGTCACCCAGACGCCCCTTTTTCATGTAATGAGCACTGTGTTGCACAGGAGTCCTGCCGTAAATTATATGACTGAGGAAAGCCACATACCCTCCTCGAGTCTCTGTTTTCTCATCTGTAAAAGGGGGAGTCAGATGAGATTAGCTCAGGAGTCCAGCCAGTATTTATTGAGGGTGCATTCTGTGCCAGGCTCTGCGTGTGTGTGTCTAGGCTGACACTATTGTGACCTGATTAACTTAGCATTTCTGAGGCAGTCCTGATTTCATATGGTTTGATTCATTTCAATAAAAGAAAGTTCTAAATATATAACCATATGTGATTTTCTGTTTTCTTTAGACCTTTTATTTGAGTCAGGAAAAATGAGGTCAAGTGTCAGAGGTGGTGGCCGTGGGGATGTAATGGAGGTGTATCTGTTGTCTCTTGCTGCAACTTAGCAACTTAATAGTCACACGTGCTTCTTCTTTCTCATGATCCTGTGGGTCACTTGGGCAGACTGTCTGGTCTGAGCAGACTCAGCCAGGGCTGGAAGGTCTAGGATGGCCTCACCCTCATGGACGGGGTCTCAGTAGGGACAGCTGTGTTGCTGGGTCCTCTCTCCATATGGTCTCGCATCCTCCAGGAAGGTACCTGGGCTTGTTCCCGTGGTAGTAGAAGGGCCCCCAGCAGCATGAGCAGAAAAGCCCAGAAGCACAGGCACTCCTTGTTGTCTCCGCTTGAGTCAGGCTTGCTATTGTTGCATGGACCAGAGCAAGTTGCAAGGCAAAGGCAGAGTCAGTGTAGGTGGCGATGACCCAAGGGCCATTTTGCACACAGCTTTCTCAGGAGGTAACAGATGCTAGAGACACTTCGGAGGCTTGTTTACACGTGGGGGCTGGCTAGAGGGAGGCTGACTGTGAAGGTATCAAGGACATGGAGCGTGGTGAGAGGAATGGTGAGGCCATTAAGAACCAGGAAACCCCAAGGAAAACCAGATTCGATGAATGAGAGTTTGTTGCCGTGCAGGTTTGGGTACTGAGGGGTCTCGAACAGACTGCTTAAAGTCATTCAACAGATTTTTCCTGAGCTCCATCTATTTGCTAGGTCTGCAGGTCCCCTGGGATAGAGGGTGGGTCGGGGGAACAATGTAGTATAAGGGATGACATGGAGATGATGGGAGAACAGATGAGTTTACTGAAGGAGAAATTCGAGACTGCTAAAATCTAGAGACATATGTGTCTACACATGCACATGTGCCACACATGCGTCCCTGCATGCACATGCACACACAGACATGTGTGTGTCCCCACATGTGCAGGCTCACGGCCACCCACACTTGTACACACACCCACACGCGTACGTGCTTGCACACACCACACGTGCACATGCACCACACACATGCATGATCTTCTGGACAGCCCCAGAGGACCCCCAGAAGCCCAGACCAGGGGATCTATGAGTTGAAGAATGAAAGACAGACTGTAGAGAGAGGAAAGGGAAGAGGGCTGAAAACCGGTCCTTGGGGGAAACGCTTCCCCTCCGCACTTTGAAGGTGAATGTTGAATCGAGATACCACCATGTTCTGCTCTACATAATGACTCCTGAAGCACAATTTCGTACATCATACTTGTCCCGTTTTTTAAAGAACAGGGTTGACACATGTCTGTTTAAATTAATTTTCCCATCTCTATGGATACATTCAGGGGGAAACAAGTTTTCCTGCTAAAAATGGAGAGGCGGGTAGGGGGTGGAGAGGCTAGAAGAAAGGGAGAGGAGACCTATTTAAAAAGGTTTCAAGATGAGTAGGCCCCTCATTAAAAAACGAAACAAAACAAAAAACCAGCCTGTACATTAGCATCAGAAAAACAATCCACTTCAGCTCCCGTGAAGGCCAGGGCCAGTTCCTTTAGTGGCTGCGAATAACAGGCTCTTCTGGAAAATGTGGAAGCCAACAGGCACTGTTCTTGCCTTGCTGCCCCAGGGGCTGAGTTTTCCCTTAAGTCGCACTTTGGTCCTGACCACCCATTGTTCCTCAGTCTCTTCTTCCCAGGCATTCAGCAAAAATGTGGGCCTCATTCCCCCCCACCCCATGACAAAGAAAGACAAGCTGTCGGCTGCCCTCCCCATCAGCCCAGGGCTCTCCTGTTTCTGTTTAGAGGTTTTCAGCTGACAAGAGTGTCAGCTTCCATCCCAGCACTCAATGGCATTACAGCCGGCTTTTCACAACAGTGAGGACGTGGACCACAGCAAAGCTCATTCCTGTTTGGCAGAAGCAGGAGGGGGCAGGGTGGCAGCTGCTGCCATAGTCCCTTACAGAAATGGGCACCGTTTATTCTCCAAGAGGAAGCTTGGGATGATTTTCTCCGAGGTGGAAAGGCGGCTGATATCACCATCAGTGAAAACAGCTGGGAGATGGCTGGCCAGGGAGGGCGTGTGAGGGAAGCTCTTAGACTCGGCAAAGAAACAAGTGTATTCGAATCGGGCCACATCTTTGGTCTGGATGACGGGACTTGAACAGGCCCCTTGGGTCAAGCAGGGGTGTCTTTTAGAGACCACGATGGATGTGGAAGGAAGACTGAACTCATTATTACTAAAGGGGAAATCAAGTTCAAATGTAGGGCATCTGGATTGCTATCCATAGGGCTATGATTTTTCTTAAGAGGGTAAAAATAAATGTAAAGAAATAGGTAAGGTGTTGATTTCTTGACACCCCAAGCACCCAAAGATGAAAGTATTTTCTCGAGCTGTCTTACCATCTTGCACGCGTGTGCACTCACACATGTGCACATGCGCACACACAGCTGGCTGGCTTTTTGAGGCAGAAAGGAATTTACTTCGCAGGACAGTCTGTGCTTGTTCCCAACCACACGGTTGACCCTTCCTTTCTGAACATATTAAACCTTCCTTGGACTTGGCATTGCCTCTCGGAGACATGTCCTGGGAACACAAATGTTTTATCGTTTGGGTGCTTGGCAAGATTCCAGCTCATTAAAGATCAGGCTGGCAGATGCCTGGGCCAGCCTCTGGTGGCACCATGATGCTGCAACAGTGAGCGGTCAAAGGCAGGATGTGGCCAGGGGTGCCTGGGTTTTTCTATAACATAGCCATGAGGTGGCCATTGGACACCCATGTCTGGGGCTTGTCTGCTGGCCTGGGGCTGAGCTGCACAGGGCCAACCTGGAGGCACAGAGGTGCTCACAGGGCTTCTCTCTTTCTCCAGCCCCACCCAACATCCTGAATATCTGGAGCTTAGCAGGGAGAGATTGCCCAAGCCACTGTCATCTGTCACCTGGATTACTGCAACAGCCTCCTAATGGTCTCTGTGCTTCTGCCTCTGCCCACTACTCCATTCTGCATGCAACTGCCAGGATAGTTCTTTGGAAAGAGGTCAAATCACACCGCTCCTCTGCTCAAAGCCACTCAGACAGAGGTTGCTGTCTCACTCAGAGTAAAAGGCAAAACTCTCGTGACCTGGCCCAGCACCCCTTCCACCACGGTCCTCCTGTGCTCCTGCAGTTGCACTGGCATCTGCACCAAGCATGCTGTCTCTGGGTATTCACTCTTGCCTTCCCTGCCCGGAGTGCCTTCTCTCCAGATAGCCACGTGGCTCCCTCCCTCATCTTCTTCAGAATTCACCTTCGCAGCAAGGCCCCTTCTGACCACTCCATCTGTTAATAAAATTGCTCCCCACTGGGCTTTCTGAATGCCCCTTCCTTGCTTAATTTTTCTCCATAGCATTTATCACCATCTAACAAACTGCGCATTTACAGTGTGTTTTGTTTATTATCTGCCTCTGCCACTGGAATGCAGGTTCTACGAGGGCAAAGCCGTCTGCCTTATTTAACACTGTGCCTGCAAGGCCTAGAACGGAGAGTGCTCGGCACACTAATAAAGCCTAATAAATATCCCTAGAAAGAATGAATGGACCCAGACTGGAGCATGCTTTTCAGGATGACACCCAAATTGCCACTCAAATCCTGGAGCTCCAACTGAGGTGCAGAAGCCACACTCTTTTTCAGCCTTGAAGACTAGGGGGAGCTGAACGGCTTGGCTCTGAGGACTGGACGTTGACTGCTGCACACAGGAACGGCCAGAGGCGCATGGTCAGCTCTTCCTCCCGTGGACGTGCCACTTGGAACAGAGAATGGCCTGTTTCCATGGCACCTGTTAGAACTCCTAGGTCTGGTAATTTCTGCATTTACAGCTTCACCATGGTGGGGTGCAGGGGGCCCCACTGATGAAGCTGCCAGCCCCATAAATGTAGCACACAGCAGGTGCACACGTACGGGCCGTAGAATAGAGTAGGGTGGCCTCCCAGTGTGTTTCCCTGATGTGCCCCTCTCCTCCCGGTGCCCCTTCCTTGCCGCCCTTGCACCCCTCCACAGATGTTCCCTGCAGTAGGCTGGGCCTGACGCACTGCAGCTGTGGGAGGAGGAGCCCCTTATAATCACTGCAGCCGTTCAATGCAGGGTGCTCCAAACAGCCGCCGGCACTGATCACATGATGTTTTCTGTTATAGTATTTAGATGCTATTTATAGAGTATCACTATGTGCCAGGCATTTTACACATATCTGTAGTCTTTACAAGAATCTTCCCAAGGAGGCATTATTATTCCTCTTTCAAAAGAGGAAACTGAGGCTCAAGAGTTTACTAACTGGTCCAGGACCAACTGGGGGGAACTGGGTTTTACCAAGGTCTGGCTCCAAAGACCATGGACCACACTACCTCTGTGGATACCTTGCATGGTAATGCAGATTTTGAACTGCACAAGTCCAAAGGCATTGTGAATGGTGCCTCCTGGAGTGCACAGTTTGCACAGCTGTACACAGCCGCCCTGACTATCTGCTGGGAATAGTATTTGGCGTAGGGAGACCAGTTGTATCCATTAGGAATGCATTTCATTGCAAGGAATAGAAAACCTGAACTCTCAGGGGTGGGAGAGGATTAAACAAAATGGGGTTTTAGTTTTCTCACAGAGCAAACAGTCTGGAGGTGGGTGGCTGTAGGGATTGGTTCAGCAGCTCTCAGAAATTCTCTTGGCCTTTCCTCATGGTTGCAAGATGGCTGCTACAGCTCAAAGCATCACAACTGTGTTCTAGGGAGAAAGAAGGTGGGAAGGATGGCATCAGTCACATCTGTTCCTTTTTTATCAAGAAAGCTTGATAAAACTTTCCCAGACCTCCATGTGGGACCTTTTAAATTTTAAATTTCAAGGCTTTAAGGGAGAGGGGATGAAGAGGGAACTCTGGGTTAACAGTGCCTGCCACACCAATATTTGCAACTTCCTAGCCAGGAACATTTTTAGCAGACCTTGTGGCCAGCAATGTCCTGTTCTTTTTCAACCTTACCAATCCCATTGGACTTATTTGTCCTCCTGGGTTGAAGCATAGAAGAGAAATCAGAAGGCAGAACAATGCTCTCATATGGTTGGTGACCTCCCTGAAATACAGAGTGAGTCTAGGTCCTTCGTACTCAAAGCTTCAGCATCATCTGGGAGCTGGTTAGAAATGCAGACTCTCAGCCCAGAACTGCTGGATTAGAATCTGCATTTTAGCACAATGCCCAGGTGATGTGTGTGTGCATTAGTGTTTGAGATGCACTGTTTCTAGAATATAGACCAAGAACACAGGATTTCTTTCCTGACTTCCACCAAAGTTCTCCCAGCTTTCAGCTCTTGGTTGACCAACTCATCCTGGTTTGCCCAGGACTGTCCCAAAGTTGGCACTGACACCCCACATCCTGGGAGACTCCCCAGTCCTGGGCAGATTACCTTATCAGCTCTTGTCTATGGGGGTCCTACCCCTGCCCCAAACTAAGGCAGAGCCTATAACCAAAAGGCAGAAAGCCTAGAAAACTTCCTTCGAGGATCAGGAAAGATAGATAGAAGGTCCTTCCTTTGGGATCCAGGAATAAACAAGGCCTGAGCCAGGGCTCACCAGAGTAAGAACATGGCAAGGCCCCGCCTTCCCGCTGGGAGGTGTGAGAGCTGGCAAGGAGATGGTTAAGAGCCCTGAGGGTGTTTTATCCAGATGGTTCTGAGGTATCATTACTGGACTTAATAATACATTAACAGCCAGCATGAATGGGCTTTGGATTAAGAACTTGGTAACAACAGAGATTAACTCTTTCCTCACTTCTTTTTTCCACCTCTTCATGTTGCTTTCTTCCTTCTGCCAAGAAAATAGAAGAGAAATGCCCAAATCCCACACAGGAAGCACTTGTCATGAGTAGCATTGGTGACTCAGAGTTATTTTTTAGCCCTGCCAGCCAAGAGCAACAGGAATGAGCTGGAGTGATCTGATTTATTCGTGAATAATAAAAAAAAAAACTTTCCTGATCTCGAACCTCCTCCCAGACCTCTCCCTTATATCTCCCTGCCTCCTTCTTTTCTTCTTCGTACCTTGGGCAGCCCAGTTGGCTGTCTGAAAACCCCTGTTTGAGGGGGCTGGAAGACGAGTGATTTCTCAGGTCTCATGCTCCATTAACAAATATTTGCCATAGGCCTACTCGGGTGGGAAAGAGAAGACAGAGCCTGGCTACCAAAGCCTGGGTATCTGGGAGCCACGTGGCAAGTAACACACTAGAACTTCTGTGTGCTACCTACAGGAGGGGGAGTGAGAAATTCCAAAGCAGCTGGGGCAACTTCCTTAAGAACTTTGATTTGGTCCTTTAGTTTGGCCATTCTGGTTGTGAGTCTGTGGCTCACGGAGTTTTGGGGAACTCTCCCACACAGCTAAGGAGAGGTAGGGCCTTACATCAGCTCTCTGCATTCTAGTGTGTCTGTGTTTGTCTCCTTTGCAACTGCTGTGCTAGTGTATGAGAGATGTTTTGGATACAGGGAAACAGTTGACCCAGGATCCTTGCTGTAGAATTTGCTGGGCTTCTTCCAGCCCTTCTGCCATCCATACGGACAGCTGTGGGGTATCGGGACATAATTCTTCATTCCAAGCTTTTGTCATTGAGTCTCATCAGTGCGTTTCCTCAGAACACTGTGCAGAGACCTTTGACATGGTTGGTATTCCCATACACAGGCCAGAGCTGGAGAGGGACGTAGGTCATGAGAATGGGCAGGAATGACAAGGTCACAATGACAAAGTCATCAAGGAAGACGACATGTTAGGCCTCATTTGCCAACAGCAGGCACATAAGGGCAGCGCCTGCCCAGTCTCACCCCTGGACTGTGGAAGCTCTCTGGGCCAGCCATGTTTAAGACAGCTCCCTCAACAGCCAGAGGTCTGTGAGTTTAAACAAAAGTGCATTATGCAGAACAAGTATCTATGATGTGGTTGCCCCAACAGGACCATTCTAGTAGGAGCCGTTGCTCACTGACCTGTATATGGTGAGACGCGCTGTCTGTTGTTCAAACCAAATGCTTCTTCATTGTGCTGTATTTATCTCCAAGAGCTTGAAGCCCAACTGGAAGACCTGTGTTTATTTTTGCAGTGCTGTAAGGAACGGCTCTTTTCTAAGGGACCGTGGCCATGTTTACAAGTCCAGTGACTGTTAATATTCTAATTAGAAGACTTCCTCTCAGGGAGTTCATCATGTTGATGCTAAGAAGGGCTGGGTGAGGCCTGTTCAGGAAGTGGGAGGGGCTGGAAGTGAATTATTTCTTGTCAAACTTTGGTTTGGATGTGTTTCACATGCAGTAGTTCATCTGTCTCGTCATCAGACTGCAGTGATGATTTGAGCTCCAAGGCCATGAATCTCCATTATGTGCGGGTGGCTACCTAAAGCAGGACTTCTCACTCTGCAGCGTGCATAGAATCATCTCGAAAGCTTAGCAGTGCCCAGATTGCCATACACCACCCTTAGAGATTCAGATTCAGTAGGACTCGAGTGCAGCCCAAGAATTGGCATTTCTGACAAGCTCCTAGATGATGCTGATGCTGCTGGTTCAGGGACCACACATATGTCAGGGTAAGAGGAGCTCAGTGTGATCTCTACCTTTCCTTTTGAGCCTAGCTCTTAATTTCCACTCGTCCAATCCTCGTTCATGGGGAGAGTCCATATACCATCTCGGGACGTGAAACAGGAATCCTAGGTGCTAAGGGATTATTAGCCTGGCTACCCCAGCGCTCCCTCCTCCACCCGCCGGGGGGCTTTGGGGGCCTGGGAGTTCCTGCTGGCACTGCAGTAGCAGGCGGTTTGCATCTGGAGTTACACCCTTCAAAGGTCTCTGAAGGAGCAGGAACAAACCGGAGGAGAAAATTACATTTGAAATAATTTATTTTCACATGCAGGGGAGAAATCACATTTGGTTTAGATTCATGTAAAGAAAACAGAGATTAGATTTTAAAAAATGTGTTGCTGGCAAGAGAGAAGAGCAGACAGGTTTGGATAAAATACACATTCTGTTGAACCTGGCCTTCACTCCCAGACTGCATTTAAAGGGGTTTTAAGTTAGCCTATGGAGGAGAATCAAGTCTGGACTTTATTTTCAATTTTTTTTTTCTTTTGAAATACTTCCTAGGTTGGGACTGGGAGCGACAGAAACATCTGGACTGCAGGAGAGGTTGTTCCTAAATTTTGAGCTTTTACTATCTGAGCAGGCTGATTTAGAAGTCTTATCTGAGGTGAGAGAAAATTTTCTCTTGGGATTTCTGGCCCAAGCCTGAAGAACCAGGGGCCTGGGGAAGGCAATGAGGGAGGCTGGAGCAAGAACCCCCACACAGAGCAAAGGCTGCACAGGCCATGCAAATGGCCACACCGTGAAGTCCCCGCTCCCCCCCGTCGAGCCTCAGTGTGGAAAAGGGTCAATGTCAGGTTTAAGTCCATCACAAAGATGATTGAAGAAACAACCATGGCAACAGCTGATGCTTATTGGGTACTCACCATGTACCTGGCTGTTTGTTAATCATAATGAAACACTCACTTGGCTTTATAAAGTAGTTACTATCGTTATCTCCATTTTATAGATGAAGAAAATGAGGAGAAGTGAAATAATTTTCCCAAAACTGCACAGGTAGGAAGTGGCAGCCCTACACCCAGGACTGTCTCACTCAAATGTCCAGGCCAGGAATATGTTTAGATAATGATTGCTGTCAGTAGCATTATCATTGGAAATAAAGGGCCATCGTTTGTGTGTATGAAAATTTATTAGGTTGGATCATATGAAAGAGCTATTTTTATAGGCAAAAAAAAAATGACTAAATAGTGGCAATTTCATATACTTTAACCGAATGGATGTGTCAGTACCTTCTCATTGGTAGGAAGAGGGATAAACTATGTTGTAACCAAACAGTTGACTACTAGACAGAAGCAAAACATGACTTACTTACAGCTATATGGATATATATATAAAAACATACTGGTGAGCGAAACATCTAGCTGCAGAAGGATACATGAAATACGATACACTTTGTATATATACAGGTAAATACATACAAAACTATTGTTCAGGGAGTACTCTCTCTATATATATAAATATGATATACTTTGTATATATACAGGTAAATATATACAAAAGTATTGTTCAGGGAGTACTATATATATATACACATATAAAAATATGATACACTTTGTATATATACAGGTAAATATATACGAAACTATTGTTCAGGGAGTACTATATATATGTATATATGATACACTTTGTATACATACAGATAAATATATACGAAACTATTGTTCAGGGAGTACTATATATATGTATATATGATACACTTTGTATACATACAGGTAAATATATACGAAACTATTGTTCAGGGAGTACTATATATATGTATATATGATACACTTTGTATACATACAGGTAAATATATACGAAACTATTGTTCAGGGAGTACTATATGTGTGTGGTGTGTGTGTGTGTGTGTGTGTGTGTGTGTGTATATATATATATATATAGTACAAAGACTTGCATTTCCATTTCAGAATTTGGTTCCAGGGACTGGCTACACCTGGGCAACTGTGACGAGGGTGGGCTATAAGGAAGGAGCTTCAAGTGTCTTTGTCATTTTGTTTTGCTTAAGCTGCATGGGCAGTACACGAGTAGTCACCATGTTATTCTTTACACTTTTTTGCATTAGTTATCTACTGCTGCATAACAAATCACCCCAGCACTTATCTACTTAGAACAGCACACGTTTATGAGCTCAAAGTCTTTGTGGGTGAGGGGTTCTGGCGCAGTTCAACTGGGTTCTGGGCTCAGGCTCTCACAGGCAGCATCGAAGTGTCAGCTGGGGCTGCAGTCATCTCAGGGCTCGGCCAGGGGCGGATTTGCTTGTAAGCTCTCTCATAGGGCTGTTGGCCCGCCCCAGAAGGTCCACTTCCAAGTTTACATACATGGCCGTTGGCAGGATTTGGATTCTCACGGGCTGTTGGACTGAGGGCCTCAGTTTCTTACTGGCTGTTGCCAAAAGACCTCCCTTAATTCCTTGCTATGTGGCCTGCTCCACAGGGCAGCTCACAGCCTGACAGCTGGATTGATCAGGGTGGAGGTTTTGAGAGAGAGAGGTGTCACAGTCTTTTATAACCTACTTACAAAGGTGTCATCCCGTCACTTTTGCTGTATTCTATTCATTAGAAGCCAGTCACTAGGTCCAGCCCGCACTCAAATGGAAGGGATTTACTAAAGGACATGAACACCAGGAGGCAGGGATCATTGGAGGCATCGTAGAGGTTTGCCTAGCACGATATGTCTGAAATATTTTACAATAATTTTTTAGGAGAAAAAACATATTAGAAGGTCAAATCGAACTGACTGCTGGCATTATAAACTCCCTAACCCTTAGTGATAGCCACATATTTGGCTACTGCTAAATCTTGCCGAGGCTCCCCCTCCGCCAGACCCCATCTCGTTCTCCCCAAAGTACATCATAACCAACAGCAAAATCAATTAAGGATATTTTCTTCTTACTAGATTTAGAGAGATGTCAGTGTCATGTCAAAAGTGCTTTTTGGTTCTTTAACTATACCTTTGCTGAGTCAGTGGTAACAGTTCTGTTATCCAGGACAGTCCATTGGCTGGAGCCGTAAGGAAGGCGCTGTGGGACAGTGGGATGTGCATGGGCTTTGTAGCCAGAGAGCTGAGTCCTCGCCCCTGCTCCACCCCTCACCAGATACGTGATTCAGGGATAGTTACTTATACCCCGGAAAAGCTAGTTTCCTCATCTGTGAAATAAGAGGAACAGTACTCATCTCAAAGGTTCCTGGAGGATTAAATGCATAAGAAAACGTGCTAGTCCTAGGGCAGTGCCTGGCACAAAGTAGAGACCTGAAAAGGTGAGGAAAGGTTTCTCCAGATCTGTTACCCACCCAAGATGCTGTTCATGCCTCCATGAGCAGGCTGGGCAAAGTGTCTTGGAGGGTGACAAGGTGGGGATGCCATGAAAAAAAGTGGGTGTCCATCATAATTTTTCATTTGATTCCAAGTTAATTTCCTACTATAAACTTGAAGTTTGTTTTGGTTTGTTCATTCATACATTCATTCCTTCAATAAACAGCATTTCTTAAAGAAAGTAAAGACCAATCTTCTTCAAAACTTGAATGCATTTTGATCTCCCAGGGGTAGGGAAGGAAATCTGAGTTTATTTGTGAGCAGTTCTCATGCCTAGGGTAGCAAAAGCATCGGAGGTGGCTCAAACCTACCTGTTTTCCATGTGCTGCCTGGGAGGGCTGTTCCATCAAGTGAAGGTGCTCCAGTGAATGATGGCCTTTGGGATTTGGGACAGGAGCTAGTGGCCTGAAGAAAATGCAGGGCTTTGGGGTACAGGTCCATGTAGACACATTCTTTCTGGAGCCCTGCCTGCCACTAGGATACCCACCATTCCTGTTGGTTGGTATGGTGGGTATCCGATGGCTACACACTGGCCTTTGTGTCTGAGGGAGACTGTAATACTTGACTCCAGAGATCTTTAAGCAGAGTCTTAATTCCAGCCTCCTGGGTCAGCCTCCATGCACCCCAATCGATGAACAAAAATAGAGCACAAATCCATATTATTTATTTATGAGTTACACGCATGTGTTGCTGTATTAATATATTACTCACTGTAACAGTCTCTGGGCCCCTGCCCATATCCCTGAATCTTACCATTTAGGGGAAGCCTTCTGATAGCCAACTGCCAGAGTCTCCATGTCTTTGCCCGCAGGCTTTCTCTAAAGATGCAGAAGGCCCCTCTGCCGGCTCCCTGGGCAGTCCAGACCTGCACGGGACTTCAGATGGGGGGGGGGGGGGGGGGGGGGGGGGGGG
>CAUYSK010085622.1:0-58046 GCA_963575035.1 Avahi laniger | reverse complement strand
ATGTTTTAACATAAGGAAATCTTTATCAGAGATAAGCCACTGGACATAGATTTGTTGTGTAAATTGAGGACCTGCAGGTTTGTCTTGCATACCCTTAGGCCTGCTAATGGGTTACAAAGGATGTCCCCAAGAAGGGAGGGGCAATGATAAGGCATGTCTGACCTCCTTCCTCTTGGCAGACAATTTAGTTTTAGGGTATTCCTTTGGCCACGAGGGGGTCCATTTAGTCAGCCGGTGGCGGGGTGAGCCTTAAAATTTCATCTCAGTTCACAATATCCTCCAACGCAGATCCTGGATTTGTTTTTGTTCTTCCTTCCTCCTGAAGCATCTTCCTCCACAGGTCTGCAAGACTCACCCCTTCACATCACTGAAATGTCTACTCAGATATTCGTGGTTACTGTATCTAAAATCACACCTTCATCCTTCTCTTGCCCTGATTTATTTTTTCTTCACATGTGTATCACTGTTTGTACTTGTTTATTGCCTTTTCCCTACTAGATGTAACCTTCACGAGAAAAGAAACTTACCTTTTCTTTTCAGCACTGTATCCCCAATGCTAGCACATAATGGGTACTAAACAAATACTGGTTGAATTAATTAAATGATAAACTATTGTAAAAAAGAAGCTTTCTTCCCATTGTGGTTGCTAAACTCCCAGAGAATACTCCATGAAGAAACACTGACTGAGAATGAAGTCAACAAAAAAGGCAGATCCCAGACATAAAGAGAAAGATTCTGGATTTGAGCAGCTAGATCGAGCCATACTTGAAGATAAATATTCATGAACACTTCAATTTCATGAATAGCACATTTCTTTATTTACTTAAGATAGTTTATGTTTAGTTTCTTCCATTTGTACCAGATAAAAACTTGACAAAGACACAGGCACTTGCAGGTCATCCATGTTGGTTTTGTTACCATCCACCTGCTAATACTACTGAGTTCCCTCTTCTGTGATCTTCCAATGTAGCTACATTTGCTCACTCCAAAGGCACCTCAGCATCTCCTCAGGCCCATTCTTTACCCCTGTAAGTGTGTCTGGTTTCCAGAGCTCATCTCTTCCAGCCTGGCTCCTCTCACAGATATTCTGATGTCTGCAACCCTTTATGGCTAATGGAATCTGTCCTGAAATGCTGCTCTGCCCAGTCTAGCATCTAGAGATATCCACAGAGCCTTGTCGACTCTGGTCCCTGCTGAGCCATGTTCCAACCTGGTAATCTTTCAGATGCAGAGCACTATAACACATTGGTCATGCACAGAAGATTTAATGTCCTCTACTTGAATATGAATATTAGCTCCAATACTTACTAGCCATAGAACCTCATGCAAATCACTTCTTGTGCCTCAGTTTCCCCATCTGCAAATCCAGAATAATAGCATTGCCTATCTCACAAGGCTGTAAACGAAGTAATGTGTGCAAAGCATTGAGAATAGCATCTGGCACATAGAAAGTATGCACTGTATGTGGCTATTGTAGGTTTCATTACAATAGAACCAGCCCTCCAGTGAGTCGCCAGAAGGATGAAAAGATTTTATACCACCTCATGCATTTTATAAAGCTGAATAGAAAGCAAGACTCTGCCTTGTTTTCTTTACCACTCTTCCTCCCTGACTAGGTAATGAGCAACTTTAGGTAGGGTAACAGCTATGATTTGTCTTTCTGTAGTTCCAGCCCAGTGATAATCATAAGAGTAGGCACTAAACCTGTGTATGAATTAGTTATTAATATCTAATTATCAATAATTATTATTAAGGAATCAATAAGCACAAACTTTGTTAATGGCAAATCAGGGTGGTTAATGATTGGTGTTTTTCCCCCCCTTTCCCAGTGAACTTTCCTCTGGGTTTAGTTTCCAGGAGACATACCCACTCTCCCTGGATAGACTTATGCTTTCTTTATCTGCTTCCCTTCCCTGGGAAACAGACTAGGCCTGGGGAGGAAATGTCAATTTTGTGTTTATTTCTGTCCCTTAAAATATTAAACCTGAAGCAAGCCCTTATCAGCCAGTTTGACTGCATCATCTCTTCTGAAATAGAAATCTAGAACCTACTCAGGTCTCTTGAGGCCAAAAAGATACCCAAGGGCCCTCAGGATACCAACAATCTTCTAAACACCAGGCTAAGTGAGTTTCCTAAATGCTTCTTCCCTTTTGAGTCCATTTTGATTACCTCTCTCTTCCATAAGCCTAAGACAAGATTAACTTAAATATAACAGTCACTATTAAAATTTTGATTTTTTAATGGCTCAATAAATCAATGGGTCAGCTAATCAATGACTGAACCAATAGATGAATGTGAAATGAGCAAAGGATGTTTACTATAGTCTCTGTTCTAAGACATGGAGGGTGAGGACATCGGTCTACTAGCTTACCCTCATATCTTTTCTTTGCTGGATTTTCAACATTTTTTATCCCTCTCATTATTCAGCAACTGGCCGAAACCTAGAGGCTGAGAGGGGTAAAGAGACAGAATCCAATAGTACCACTAACATGAACTCACGTCTCTGTAAGGACACCGATGGATGGCCAATATGCTTTTCTTGAATATCTCTTTGCTTCCTGCTTAGGCAAAGAAAACTTGGCCTTATAAGTTCCAAGAAAGAATTGTGTTCTGTCTGAATGGTCCTTAAATGAGTCTTTGCCATGGCCTCCCTACCTCCAGTTATTCTAGTAGGAGTGGCTTGGATGGAGGGCATCACATGTGCTTGGAATGTGTTAGATGATGTGCAGCTCAGATGTCACCAACCATGGTGTTTGGCTGAAGTATGCTTATTGCTGACATGGTGTGTTGGCTGTTGTGGATAAACAAATCAAACTCAAATCCACAGGTCAACAACTCTGAAGAACGCCCAGCTAATTTTCCTATTTGAAAAATCACTGCAAAGCTTTTCTAATGAATCAGAGGTTTTTAACTGGATCATCTGCTTTGACTAACAAGAAGGTCTTGAGTTTTTGAACACTTGGTATAATGGTGGTAAGGTCCCTAAGCGACAGGTGTTAAGGAGGTATCACGTGCATATTTCATTTCAGAGTGGCAAATCCCTTGGCAACCAGGAGCGCAACTAACAAACTCCATCTCATCTTAGCAAAACAGAGCTTTTTTAAAGCATGTCAAATACAGTAGAAATCAATTCAACACCAAGGCCACCTTCCTCTTAATAACATGAATGTTCAAGGAAGTCCCTTGTGATTTCTCATTGAGGTTGCTCAGCTCTGGGGCTACCTAATGAGATGCAGCATTGATCAACATTAGGAATCTGAGACTTTTGGATGTCATGAGTCAATAAAATCCCTGTTCCAAAATATAGAAATCCCATGTGGAGTTCCCAACATTTTCATTAGTCCAATACAAGCCACAAAACTTAATGAAATAAAATTACCTTCTACTGTGACCATGATTTAATAAAATAATAGCTTAACAAATACCCCAAAAAGTTTTTAATAGAAAGAATAATAATTTTAGGAAGAAAATGCAGTCCTTCAAATTGAATTAATTTCTCTTTTTAAGACATTTCATGTTATGCTTATTTTCTAATATCACTGAGGATGGACACACACTTGACCCTAGCGCAGGTCTTCAGAATCACCTCTAAAAATCAGTGGTCTAGCTTTTAGCTCTATAGGTAAGATGCTCAAGTAAACTAAGGCAGGGATAGCTGTAGGGATTAATGTGAAAAGCGTTTTGAAGATCCATCCATGTCCCTGGCACTGGTTCTCTCCCTATCTGGTTTGTCCAGCTCTGGGGTTGCCACCTGCTCCCCAGATGCAGGTCAGGTAGCACCTGTCCTCCAACAGAACACCGCTCACTCACTGGCAGGTACAGGAACCCCCAATCACTTCCTCTCTGTGCTTCTGGTTCCTCATCTGCAGAAGGGGTTGGAAGGGGATGGAAGCCAACAGACTACCCTCTAGAGTCTATTCAGTTCTGAAGCATCATAATTCCAAAGACCTTGCCGTACATACATCCCCCAGAAGGCTCTTCCTCAGTTTGCTCCAGAATCCTACCATTGACATTTCTGCAGCACACCTTCTTCTGGCCTGACAGCAGACAGTTTTTTTTCTTGGGAATCAAACCCATGTGGTTCCGGTGGGGCCAAACTTCATATCCACCCTTCAGCCACAGATCTGGCACTTGACCCATACTGGGCTGACTGCGGTGGGATTTTTGTATCATAGACAGTGGGAAAGATGATTTTGTTATATGTAGCAGGTTGAAGAATATCCCCTAAAAATCCATGTCCACATGAAACCTCAGAATGTTACCTTGTTTGAGATAAAGTCTTTGCAGATGTAATTGATCTAAAGATCTCAAGAAAGATCTTCTTAGATTTAAGGTGGGCCCGAAATCCAGTGACTAATGTCCTTATAATAGAAAAGAGGGAAATCTCAGGCAGAGAGACACAGAGGAGAAGCACAGAAAAGGCAATGTGAAGATGGAGGCAGGAACTGGAAGGATGCCATTTAAAAGCAAAGGAATGCCAAGGATCTCCAACAAACACAAAGAGCTAAGACAGAAGCATGCAATGGATTCTCTCTCAGAAGCTCCAGTGGGAACAAATGGACTGACACTTTAATTGTGGGTATCAGACTCCTGGTCTCCTAAACAGTGAGAGAATACATTTCTGTTGTGTTTAAGCCACCCTGTTTACGGTGATTTGTTAGGGCAGCTCTAGGAAACTAATACACTGTGTGTGCCGAGAGCCATTTTGTCCACCAGAGAGAATTTGTCCTAGGAATGGACAGAGAAAGAGTGAGCTTGGAGCATAACATTGAGGCTGTGGATCCAGTTAGGCTTGAAGTCAGTTGTACTTCCAGACTTCCCAGTGTGTGAACCAATAAATGCCCTCTTTTTGTGTAAGCTCATTTGAGTTAAGTCTCTAATCACAGACAGCTGAAAGACATCTGATTAGGACACAGCTCAGCACTGAGAAAATCTTAGTCATCTTTCAAGGCCCAACCATGGTGGTGTTTTCTCCATAAAGCCTTCCCAGGGCTCCCTAGCCTGAAAGGGTCATTTCTTCCTCTGGCTTCCTATTGCTTGGTTCTCCTCCCACACACAATGCTGTTAAACTCATTTATCTCTCCTATGAGACCTTTAGCCTTTGGAAAGCAAGAACCCTGTCCTTATCTCATTTTCTTTAGCACACAAGCTCTATGCCATTTACATAGCAGGCACTCGATACATATTTGATGAACAGATAAATGAAAAAGAATGAAGGAATAAAGAGTGGGGTCTCAGTGTTTATGGCAGAGAATAGAAAACATAGTTTTATGTTAGGAGCTCTCCTGGTGTTCTTAATCATACCAAACACACAAATCCCCCATCCACTTCCTCATAAATCGTCCTACTGGGGAAACCAGCTAAAGACCAGGACTGCTGTGAGCAAGAATTGGGCTGGTCTCTTTGCCAGCAGAACAACTGCTAGGCTTTTGTAAAGGGCAGTCATTACTTCAAATCTGAAATATCTATCATATCACTCTCTTGCCTGTTTGAAACCTTTCAATGCCTTCCCACTGCTCTTAGGAAAAAGTCCAAACATGTGTTCATGGTTTACGAGGTCCTTGGAAACCTGGCTTCTCCTCACCTCTCTAATCTCGTCTCTCAAACTCCCCCGTCTTGAATCTATGCTCTGGCTTCTTGCAGCTCCCTGATCATGCCACAGGCTTCACCTGTTCTCTATTCTCTTTCTCCATCTCACTATTCCTCTGCCTCTTTCTCTTCCGGGCCTTGGTTCTTCTTATGGAAAAACCACTTCTCCCCCAGGCCTTTTCACCTAGCTGACTCCAGTGCATGTGTCAGGCCTTTGCTTGGGCATTATTTCTTTTAGGGAACTCCCCTCAGCCTCAGGTTCTCCCCGATCACATGTTCCCTGAGCTCCCCGCACCTCTCTAGCATAGCCTTTACCACACTGCGTTGTAATTACCCATTCACTTGACAATTTCCTTCACCATACTATTTGAACCATGTCTGTTTGGATCAGCCGTTCATTCTAGCACACATCCCATAGTAGGGATGCTCAATACATACTTATCAAATGGTCAAATAATTACACAAATGAATAAACAATGGAGAACTTCATGGTAATTCCCATGTCTAACTTGGTCTTAACCATGTTCTCTCTTGAGAGAGAACATTTCATTTATTCACTCTCAGGGGCTGACCAGGCCTTCCTACCAGGGACAGAGAGGAAGGGAGGGGAGTAAGGGCTACCTATCCTACAGAGAGTGAGGTGGGTCCCTGTTCCCTGAACTGTCTGTGAGAACAAAAATGAGGGTTATCAAGACATGTTTAATATTTTAAAGGCTTTGTAGAAATCATCAAATGCCTGTGACAAGGCTGCACATGCTAATAAAACAAGAAAGGGCAGAAGGTGAAGTCTGCGTGTGGTAGACAAGAGTCTGTTCCATTTCTACTTTTCCTAAGAGAACTGTTGGGGAGATTGCACTTCTACCTGGGGGCAGATATGGCCAAGCCAACAGAAGAGCCTGTGTCTCTTTTGAATGAAAACATTTAATCTCTGGTATCAGGCTTTCCATTCTGGTCTTCCCCTGTCTGAGCAAATCCAGAAACCCAGGCCACCATGGAGGTATCATGTTGGAGCTCACAGACTGTGTGAGCAAGCAGTGAACTTTTGTTGGGATGAGCCATTGAGATGAGTTTGATCTTATTTGTTATAATGGCAAAACTGAGTCTATTTTGGCTAAAGCACTATTATTCTTCTTTTTATTTCCAAGATCTAGCCTGCTACTTGGCACAGAGGAAATACATAATAAGTACTTTCTGAATAAATACACAAATGAATGAGCAAATGTATAGAAATCAATTCACTGTGAAGCCATGCCACTGCAGACCCATGCAAATCAGAAAACAGACTTTGAGGATAAAAAAAAAAAAGGCCTGTAGAATAGATGCCTCCAGGCATTGTGTCACAGAGTCTTTTTCCTTCTTGCAACAGGAGTAAGTAACTTTGCCAATAGAATTCAGTCAAAAACACAAGTATTTTATCAGAACCATTGCTCATAAATTTAAGCACTTTGATTGTCGCAGTCATGAATGACTTTCTTCAAAATATCAGAGATGTAGGATTCATTGATATGGGTCTTAGCTGCTCAGTGGGATTTAAAACTCAGTAATGAATCCAGGAAGTGGTTTGCAATCACCTCAATCAAACAAAAGCCTACAATAAGTAGTATTAAATCAGGTGGGGACCAATTTCCAGAATATTTTTTGGTAGACCTTTGTAATAGTGTGACTATAGTCAACTGATTAGAAATAATGGCATGGCATATGCTGCTACATGTCTTTGCCCCTGAGTTTGCAGAAGCCTGCAGCCTAATGTCAATACTGAAGGCAGGGGCTTTCTTCTCTAGTACATTGATTTTAAATTAAATTAGCTTTGATCTTTAGGTCATCTCCCAGATTATAAAAGCTGAATGCCTCATTAATGATGAAAACAGTAGGAGTGAATGTATTGGAGCAGGTTGAGCAATTTAAATGGTTTGAAGTGCAACTAGTGCAAAGCAAGGGTATCGCAAGCCAACTAATTAAGGGTTGTTTCCAGACATGCTGATGAGGAGAAAGTGCTTTAGAATGGTGATTTTTGGAAAATAGTTGGGATCGTCTAAGGGCAGCTCCCTTCTTGCACTCTACTCTTTGAGTCCTTCTGTTGTGCTCACATGGATCTCATTTCCCACTTGAATCATGATGGCCCCATCTGTTTTCACAACATTCTCCACTTTCAGAGGGTGTATTGGTTATCTGTGGCTGCATAACAAATTTTCTCAAAACTTAGTGTCTTAAACAACAATATTTATTTTCTCACAGTTTCTGTAGGACAGGAATCTGGGCAGAGCTTTGTTGGGTGTCCTACTGCAGGGTCTCTCACAGGCTGCTGTGAAGCTGCCAGTGGGGGCTGCAGTCATCCCAAGGCTTGAAAAAGGGAAGCGTCCACTTGGGGAAGAATCTGTTTTCAAGCCTAATCATATGGTTGCTGGCAGGATTCAGCTTCTTGCAGACTGTTGAACTGAGAGGCTTCAGTTCCTTGAAGGCTGTTGGCCAGAAACCACCCTGAGTTCCTTGGAACATGGACCTATTTATAAGGCAGCTCAACACATGATGACTTCCTTCATCAAAGCAAACAGGTGAAAAGAGCCAGAGAGAGAAAGTAAGAGTGAGAGCGAGAGAGAAGAGAGAGAAAGAGTGAGAGCAAGAGAGGAGAGAGAGAAAGAGAGCCGGCGAGATGGAAATCACAAATTTTTATAACCTAATTTTGGAAGTGCCCCAACTTATCACTTTTGCATATTTTATTCATTAGAAGTGAATAACTAGGTCCAGCAAACACTCATGAAGAGGGGATTTCATAGGTCATGAATGCCATTAGGTGGGCATCATTGGAAAGCATCTTAGAAATGTGCCTGGCATGAAGAGTGAATGCATGCTACAAGAAAGTGCTTCTTAGATTTTTCCCTACTATACCCCATTAGAAGAGGAGGATGAATGAATATTTGTGATTGAGGCAGCTTTCTGCAAGTGAAAAGAATTCTTTGTTAGGCTTTATTTAAAAATTAAAGGAATTTTGTGTATATGCCCAGAAGAGGTTGCTGGTTCATATAGTAGTCCTATTTTTAATTTTTTGAGGACCCTCCATACTCTTTTCCATAATGGCTGCACCAGTTTACATTCCCATCAACAGTGTACAAGAGTTCCTTCCACCCCACACCCTTGCCGACACTTCTCAGCTCTTGTCTTTTGGATAACAGCCATCCTAACTGGTGTGAGATGATACCTTATGGTTTTGATTTGCATTTCCCTGATGATTAATAATGTTGATCTTCTCTGCCTATGCCTGTTAAACATTTTTATGCCTTCTTTGGAGAAATGCCTATTCAGGTCATTTGCCCATTTTATAACCAGATTATTTTATTTTATTTTTTGCTATTGAGTTGTGTGATCTCCTAATATACTTTGGATATTAACTCCTTACCAGATACATGGCTCACAAATATTTTCTCCCAAATTTTGGGCTGCATTTTTATTTTGTTGATTTGTTTCCTTTTCTGTGTAGAAGCTTTTTAGTTTGATGTAGACCCACTTGTATATTTTTGCTTTCGTTGTCTGAGATTTTGGTGTGATATCCAAAAATCATCGCAGAGGACCATGCCAAGAATCCTTTCCCCTATATTTTCTTCTAGGAGTTTTGTAGTTTCTGCTATTATGTTTAGGTCTTTAATCCGTTTTGAGTTGATTTTTATGTATGGGATATAATAAAGGTGTAATTTCATTCTTTTGTATGTGAATGCCCAGTTTTGCCAATACCATTTATCGGAGAGACTATTCTTTCCCCATGTGTCTTCTTGGTGTTTTTTTTTTTTGAAAATCAGTTGATGTATATGCTTATATTTATTTCTGGGTCTCTATGGTGTTCTCAGCAACCCTTCTTCTGGGTTTATACTCAAAGGATATGAAGTCAGCACCTTGTAGAGATATTCCGATGTTCATTGGAGCATTATTCACAATAGCAAATATATGGAATCAACCAATGTATCCATTGACAGATGAATAGATATAGAAATTGTGGTATGTGTTATATATTATGTATATATAATATATACTCTATAGTTGGTGTTGAATGATACAAATGAATAATATAGGAGTATTATTCAGCCTTACAAAAGAAGGAAATCCTATCTTTTGTGACAATGTGGATGAACCTGGCAGACATTATGCTAAATGAAATAAGCCAGACACAGACAGAAAAGTACTATGTGATATTATTTATATGTGGTATCTTTAATAATATATATATAGAAACAGAGAGTAGAATGGTGGTTACCAGGATGGTGGTGTCATGGGGAAGGGGGCATGGAGGGATGTAGATCAAAATGTGTAAAGTTGCAGTATGGAGGATGAATAAGGCCAGCTGCCTAATGTACAGCGTGGGTCGATGGTAATTCATATTGTATTTGATACTATAAATTTGCTAAGAGAATAGGTTTTAGGTGCTCTTACCACAAAAAAGGGCAGCTATGTGAGATAATGAATATATTAATTAGCTTAACTGCAATAATCATTTCACTATGTATACATTTATCAAAAAATCTGTATACCTTAAATATATGCAATAAAAAATTAAAGAAATTTTGCATTTTACTTCATCTATCCTATGAGAGTTAAAGCATATACTATACTTATTAAATAGCAGGCACTGTTCTAAGTGCTTGATACATATTAACTCATTTAATTCTCACCAAAAAACCTACAAAATACTATTATGTCCCTATTAAAGATTGAAAGACTGAGCATGCAGATAGATATGGCTAGGTTAAATAACTTGCTCAAGGTCACTCACCTAGTTAATGAAAGAATCAGGAGTCAACGAAAGCAATCAAAATCCAGAGTCCAAGATATTAGTATTATATTTAACTTCCTTCCTAAAATGTTTTGAAGTACCTGATGTTATGAGCTGGATTGTGTTCCCCTGAAATTCATATGTAGAGGTCCTAACCTCCAGTATTTCAGAAAGTGACTATTCTTGGAGAAGGGTCTTTAAGAGATAATTAAAGTTAAATAAGGTCACTGAGGTGGACCCTAATCCAATATGGCTGGTGTCCCTATAAGAAGAGATTAAAAAACAGACACAAGCAGAGAGAAGACAATGTGAAGACACCAGAAGAGGAATACCATTTACAAGTCAAGGAGAGAGGCCCTCAGAAGAAAGAAACCTTTCTAACACCTTGATTTTGGACATTTAGACTCCAGATCTATAAGGAAATATATTTTTGTTGTTTAAGCCATGCAGACTGTGGTATTTGTTATGGTTGCCCTTGCAAACAAATACACCTGCCATCTGGAATATTAATGTCCAAGGATCATGTGCCATATTTTATCTGTGGCTTCTAGTGTCCCCGACATACTCTGGTTTTACTAGCTCAGGTGTTATAGAAAGCACTTGGGATTTGGCAGCCAAAGCAAGAATGATCTTTAGCGTGTAAAATTAGGCAAGTGCCATAACTTCACTGTAAAGTGAGGCTTATAACACCTACCTCACAGGCTGTTGAGAGGATTAATGAGATATTGTGCCTGGCACAATAGCTGACATATATTAAATTCTTAGTAAATATCATTTATTCCTTAAGTAGCAAGTCATGTGTTCAAGCAATTACCAAAAACACGTAACAGAAGCATGCCCCTTGTTCACGCTCACTCTGTGTCCAGGTAGTCCTGGAAAGAGATGAAAAATATAGTCTCAGTTTTTCTGTAGTGCAAGCATTACTATACTTGTTCATTACAATTGTTCTTTCTACTGGTCCAGGGCCTTACTACCATTTTCACATAAGTGCAAAAATCTCAGGAGAACTCCAAAATAGACTAGTTTCCAGTCTTCTGTTAATTCTTTAGATTGGATATGATTCATAAAAATATAAGACTCACTATAACAAAGAAAAATCTATCAGAGTGGACTCCAGTTTAATTGACCCCATGCTTACTGAGTACCTAAGGTGCCGGGCAGTAAGCTACTTGCCTGCAAACTGCCATCCAATGACTAACATAATAGAGGCAACCTTAGTCTGCATCAAAGCTAGACTGGTTGGAAGAACAGGGAAGATCTCAATTCCCATGTATTTTATATTGATCAGATCACATTTGGAACACTGTTTTCAATTGTGGACATTCTTTCTAAATGTAGAAAATCACAAAGGATATAGTGTTCATTGGATGTTGGAAAGTCTAGCTGAAAATTTTTTAAATAAATGGGGACATTTAGTCAGAAAATGAGAAGACCTAGAGAAAACACTTTAAGTGTTTTAAATTCTTAGAAATCTGGCATGTGAAAGGAAGTCTAATCTCTGTTGCTCCTGGTAACAAAACTGCAACTTATAGTGAGGCAGAATTGAATTCAATAAAATTATAAATTTCTGCTATGGAGAGAAAATCATATTCCACTGCCCCCAAATTTGTATGCTAAATCTGTAATCCTCAATGTGACTATGTTTGAAGATAGGACTTCATGGAGGTAATTAAGGTTAAATAAAATCGTAAGGGTAGGATCATAATCTGATAGAACTGGAGGCCTTATAATAAGAGGAAAAGACCACTCCTCTCTCTCTCTCTCTCTCTATCTTCCCTCTCCTCAGAAAGGCCATATGAGGACGTAGTAAGAAGTGGTTGGTTGTCTGCGCACCAGGAAGAGGCCCTCATCAGGACCAAACCAGTTGGCACCTTAATCTTGGACTTCCCAGCCTCCAGAACCATGAAAAAACAAACTTCTGTTGTTCAGCCACCAAGTCTATGTTATTTTGTTATGGCAGCCTGCGTTGCCTAAGATAATGTCTAAAAACTAAAATTGAATACTTTAGTGAGCATCGAATACCAGGCAGAGGCCTGGATACATGTGTGCCGGGGAACACTACAGAAAACATTTCCAGAGTGGGTCAGACGTTGGAGTGGCTGACTTTCATGGTCTCTTTCTCTTTTGAGATTCTATAATTTCACAAGTTTTCAAATCTGTAGAGACACAGGTTCCTCTGCTTGTATCACCATCTTCTCACTTTATAAAAGATGGAGATTAGACAAATTGGTTTCATCTCTTGTGTCCACTCAGATTATTTGTCAGGGGCTTCCTGGAACACTGTTTTGAGAAGGATTTTTGAAACTAAAAAAATCCGTCATAGAAAGAGCTAATACTTACTGGGCACTTGTCATGTATTAAGCTCTATTCTAAGCAAACTATTTTTCTTAATTTATTTTATGCTTGCAACAACTCTAAGAGCTGAATTAACAGCAACACTTTTTGATAAGAGCGCCAAGACACAGACAAGCAACTACTGAAAGGCTGCACAGCCAGTAAATGACAGCATCAGACTACAAACCCAGTGGTTTGGCTCAAGAGCATGCCAATAACAATGACACTGTGATATCTCTTCGACAATCCATCTGCAATATTTACCATGAGTTGTGAGGGTTGAAGAGGTACGTGCTTGGAGGCAATTAGGGTCTGCTTTGAGGAAAACTCAAACTGAGACGAGCAGGCATAAAATATTCTTAGATATTCAGATATGTCATAGATATTCAGACCCAAATCAGAAAATGTTCAGACTCCTTAATCATTGAATAACAGGTTAGTGCTCAGTAACCCAGACACTGTAAATTAGGAAGCCCTGTTTGGAATCCCATTATTTCTTCCAAAATTCTGTTTGGAGCCATGTTGTATCAATTCTTGTTCTGATGCATGGTAGAAATAGGTAACACCTGTTATTAAACTATACTTTTCTGGCTTTGCAGCCATCCACGATTGCAGGAACTCCAACTCCCATTTTAATCAAACCCTCCCTCCCAGATATCTATTTATATAGGTATGCTAACAATCACATATTCTCAGTACTTGCCCCAGATACCTCATTCCTCCCGTTAGCAATACCCCTTTCTTGTTCTGACTCTCTGTGACAGTATCTGCTTGAGTTATCTCCTGCAATCTCTTGCTTAGGTTACTGATAATTGCAAAACTATTTCCTTTCCCGTCTTGTCACCCAGCTGGATCTCCTGAAGGTAATACCATTGTCTTTCTCTTCTGTGGTTTAGGTTTGGTTGATCCATTGAGCTCTCTATCAATAACCCCCAAATTTGACACAATGCAGTAGGCTTTTCCCTCCAGATAAACACAACCCTCTCTCCAATTAACTCCAAAGGACAATTCCCAATATCTCATGGCCCTCAATATCTGACAGATTTATGGAGAGACAGGCAAATAAGAGGCACTGGCTTATAAAATCTTTCCAAGCCAAGCATTCATTGTGAATATGCCTGACTTTTTATACTGTTTGAAGAAAATTCCATGTCTCTCCCTGCACGAGTCTCAATGTGTCTCATTTTTGAGTTTATTTAAAATAATACTTTCTACCAAATTGGTCTCAAGAGTCCTGTATTGTATCTCATTCCAAAATTTTCTTGTGTTCTCTGTATTGTGGAGAAGGCTAAGGAGAAATGATAAAAATCTACAATTCTTGATCCTGCATTTTAAAATTCAAGATGTTAAAATCAAATAAAGTAGGTCAAGCCTTCTCTGTATTTAGCAGAGACTAGCGTTTTTCCATATCAGCAAATATTAAAGTTGATAGGCAATCAAAAGTGCTATATCTTTCTTTAGTATAAGAAAATGTTATCAAGAGGCTAACCTTCTATTTTTATCTTATCCAAAGAAATAGAACAAATCTAACTACATAACTTTATTGCTTATGAATTTATAGATGGTTATTTTGTATGTTTAAATAAAGGTACCTTATTTTGCATTTATCTGGACAATGAGTAATAGTTAAACACACTCAACTCATTAATTATCAGTGAAGTCTGTTTAATTATAGCCTGTGATTAAGCTTATAAAACCTTCAGGGGTTTGAAGCAATATTTAAGGTTGGAAGTCCTGACAGAAAGTGGAGGAATGTGCAAGAAGGAAAAATACTTGAATTCAAGACTGGAGGTACCTGGGGGAAAACTTTAAGTCCTTGGTTTATTTTGAGATTGAAGAAGGTTATGACTATCCTCTGTTATTCTGGTACATAATAATACTCAGTTGGACAAACATAAAGATGTGTAAGTAAAATTAAGTGATGGTGTTACCATTCTTCCTAATAATAGCAACTCTAATATCTAGGATGCATGCTATGTTTCCTTAATGAAAAAGAAAAATGTAAAAACCTCCAAAGCAGGCCAACACTATAAATATAATAAGCTATTTTTTTTATAATTCACTAATATCAATGAATGATTTGAACACTGCTTACAAGATAATGACAAGATGATACTATTAGTTCTTGGAAAGAGGCACTGGGTTGAAGGACTTCATCATGAGAAGGACTGCAATCTGAAGCCTCAGATCTTTCATCTCCTTCCAAATATGCCACCTGCTAAAGTATGCAGAAGAGAGTTATAGTCATACCTATTTGAAATTGCAATCCTTGCTTGATGAAGATGACATCATATCTAACCTTGGAACCATTCGAGGTCTTGATCCCCTGGAGTTCCTGCTGTGCTTCAGGGGAAGGATGATCCCTGTTAAGCCCTGTCAACAGCCAAACACAATTCTTCACAGTAGGGAACATTGGGTTTGGAGCAATCACTCTATCGTGTCCAGGGTGCTGGCTGGTGACCTTGCCTTGGAAGCTATTCATGACCTGCAAATTCCTGACTTGAGCTTTGCATCCCTGATACTGCATCTATTTCTAGTTCTGAACCCACACCTCTGGGTGTCTCCAGTAGACTCATCCTGCATCCCCCTCTTGTAATCTCTAATTTAGACTCTAGATGTGTCTCTAAAGTGCACTGGCTCTGCCCTTGAGCCCGCTGAAACTTTATGTCTATTTAAATTTTTTTCTGGTAAAAGAACTTCTTCCCACCCCTAACCAACCACTTGCAATTTGGCTTCAACATTCTCCTAATCTCAATTATAGGTTCTGCATCTGCCATTTGTCCTGTGCCAACTTCTGGTACCACAGGAAGAGCAGCTCTACCTGGAATGCAGGCTCACCTCTTGTATGCTGAAAGTACTCTTCCTGGTGCATTTTTTATTTTTCCTTATCTCTTTGACAAATGAAAACTGAATGTATAGAATTTATTAAAGGAGGAGGGAAGAGAAGGGGGAGGAGGAAGATGTATAGAAAGAGATTGCTTTCAATGTCACTAACATAATCAAGCATGTGAAATGGTTAAACACCTACCCTCTTGCTAAAATGGAAGCTCATAGAGGAGTCCAATTTCCTTTTATCAACTCAGACACCACCATACCTTCCTCTCCCAATAAGTGACTATCCTAGCAGAAAGAGATTTAAAATGTCCTCTAAACTACAATATCGAGAAGCCTGATGTGACAAAAGTATATATAATATTGCAAAGAATACAAATAGAGGTCAAGTACACTGTGTGTGTGTGTGTGTGTGTGTGTGTGTGTGTGTGTGTCTGAGAGAGAGAGAGAGAGACTCCTGTCAGAATAGATTTAAATTTCTGGGAGCCTGAAATTTTTATTAATATAATTAGGAAGCCCTCTTTAAAAAAAGGAACACAAAATTATAAATAGCAACTTAGTTATTAGAATGAATATTTATTTAGAATGAGAATAGAAGTCACAACAAATGGTAAATTTTTTAAAGCTGCCAAATACCACAAACATCACAAAAATAACAGTGTTTCTATTAATCCACTGCCTCACATATCTCTATAATACTCTTGGCTACATATTCTCTGGTTGCTTCTTTAAAAGACAATAATTTTGAAATATAGTCATTTCTAGAGAAAATAAAAAATAACCAGTCTTCTAGCATTATTGATTAATATCTTTTAAAAGTTATTAATAATTTAGAAATTTTTTATCTTTAACACTAATTACTGGTAATATCTCACAAATTGAGGACATTACTATCAAGTTTCTTTTATATATATGCTATTTTAGATATACTCACTATTTGTAATACTGATATAGTTTTGGGCACTACGAACACAAGAATTGTGATAAATTCTCTTTGTTACTATCACCATCAAAAAAGTAAACATTTGTAACATTTTTGATTGCAAACATCACAATATAATAAGTATAATCCTGACAGGAGAGAAATTCTGTTCTGAGCAGACAGCAATGAAAAGTGAATCTTCACTTTCAATTTGATATGTCTGCTAATTGGAAGAATTTTCATGGGCCGGCTTCTGGTTCCACATGGTTCCAACTATGTTTCTCCTCCAGGATGCATGTTCTTCCTGTGCCATAGGGCCTGCACATGTCATGGCGATATGATCTCTGGCTCTGCACCTGGTGTCATGAGGCTAAGTAGTTGGTGAAATGCATGGCAGGCATATTCCTGGAAGCTATTTTGTCACAAGAAAGACCAGCAATGTCTTAACTATATACAGAGCAAGAGATGCTCCTATCACCCAGGAAATTCCAAGGGATTTAGGAACTCTGTGTAAGACATCCCCATCAACCCTATCACTCTGGAAATTACAAGGGCTTTAGAATTTCGATGTCAGGAACAAGTGGCAGAGACCAAATATTTATTTCTTATTATGTCACAATATTCAACAAATTATGAATAAAATACTTTGTGTCTGACTATAAAATACAAATTATCCTCAATAAAGAACTAGATCTATAGGAATAGATCATGAGCCACATAAATACATCCCACTAAACACAACTTAGATATGAATAACTTGATCTTCCCTTAGCTAGGTTCCCAAAATGCCTGCAGCCACCCCAACACCCACTGACTTAAAAGGAGGTATGACAGAGTGGAGATTGAAGTGGAAACAAACAGTGGTCTTAAGTAATTGTGGTTAAATTGCCAATTATTGCAAATTTTACACATTTGTAGAAACTTGGAAGGAGCCTGCGCAATTGAAGGTTTCTGACTCTTAACTTCATTACCTTCACAGTAAATCCAACTCTGGTACCGGCCAGCATTTTCCCAGGTGCCTAGGAAAGATGGGAAGCTACGCTTTCCACAAAAAAGTAATTGATAATGACTTAGTATTTAGAGACTATCCTTTAAGAAAGACCATTGTCAAAGACTAGAGACAAGTTATGCTTAGAAATTAGAGTCCTAAATCAAGATACTGTATAGAACTTTCTCTGTATAGATGTCAACTGATAGGAATAACATAGAACATAGAAAAATCCAAATGGGTATTGAAATATTCCCATACATCTTCTAGTTCTTTACTGAGAAGAAATTGTATTTTATGGTCAGACACAAAATATCTTATTCATAAATTGTTGAATATTGTAACGTAATAAGAAATATTTGGTTTCTGTCACTTGTTCCTGACATAGAACTCCTAAACCCCTTGTAATTTCCAGACTGATGGAATTCATGGGGATGTCTTACACAGAGTTCCTAAATCCCTTGGAATTGCCTGGGTGATAGGAGCATCTCTAGTTCTAATAAGGCGACTCTTAATGGGTTCCTGGATAGCTTCAGGATGGGGGCTGGTCTCCTGAAAGACCAAGCCATGATTAGAAGCTTGGAGCTGTCGGCCCACTCACCATCTTCTAGAGAGGGGAGAGGGATTGGAGATTGAGTTAATAATAAGTCATGCCTACATAATAAAACCTCCATTAAAATCCCCAAACTTTGAGATTTGGAAAGCTTCTAGGCTGGTGAACACATCCACATGCCGAAAGGGTGGTGCACCCAACTCCACAGGAACAGAAGCTTCCGTACTCGGGACCCTTCCAGACCTTACCCTATATACCTCTTCATCTGGCTGTTCATTTGTATCCTTTATAATACCCTTTATAGTAAACTGGTACACTTGAGTTAAAGTGTTTCTCTGAGTTCCATGAGCTTTTATAGCAAATCATCAGTCCTAAGGGGAGGATTATGGGAACCCCTGATTTGTAGCTAAGTCAGACAGAGGTATGTGTAACCTGGGTACCCTGTACTTGAGGAAAGTCTTGTGGGACTGAGCCCTTACCCTATGAGGTCTGCATTAACTCCAGGTAGTTAGTGTCAGAATTAAATTAAATTATAGGACACTCAGTTGGTGCCTGGAAAGTTGGAGAATTGATTGGTATGGAGAAAAAAAATCCCTACACATTTGGTGTGAGATGTGTTATGAGCTGTGAAACAATTTTCTTTTAAATATAGGAATGTGCTTTAAGACAAATTTTTTTTCATCCTGTAGTATAGATTTCAGTAATTCTCAGATTTTGCTGTTGCCTGTAAATTCTCCAGGCTTTATGGAAACTGCATGGCTAGTATAGTCCTGATTTTGATGTTCAAGTTAACGAAACCAGGATAAATAGCCTTCATATAGTATTCTGTCTTAATAAGACTTATTTGCAGGGTACACTGCAAGTTGCAGAAGGAGAAAATATTTCAGAGACTGAAACAATCATCTACATTATGAATATACTATTTGCAATAACTAAACCTGGATGTCCTGAGCTGAAATCTTAACTCTAAAGTGCGGTGGCTCTTCGGGTGGTACATAGACATTGGAGTAAATGAAGAAAATTATGGGAATAGATCCCACAAACTAATGAATCTATGAAAAAATTTAAATAAGATTTAACATGTTAATTATAAGATCTATGACTATGTGTTGTGAAATAACTTACTTTTCTATTATGAAGGAGATATATAGAAATACTGTGAATCACTGTAAAAAAAAAAAAGAGAGAGAGATTCTCTTATTGAGTAAAGTTAAATGTGAGACATATGAAGAGTCATGAAGTCAAGATCCTGACTCTGCATGTAGGAAACAGAAGCATAAGTTATGAGTGCAGCTTTCTAGGGCATATCCCTTTGCTTCTCAAATGCCTACCCTAAGGTATTGAAGGAATCAGGTTTGCTTTATATATTTATCTATTTCTTATGTGTATAATTGAGACCTTGCTGAAGAAATCTAGGGCTGATGCATCCCAAAAAGAGGCTACCTAATTTATTTTCCTTTGGTGTAAACCATATTTAATCCTAGATGGAAAAGGTATTTTCTATTCTTTAAGATTTGTAGAAAAGAAGATTCAGAGCCATACTAAGAGAGAATTTCAATGTTTAAGTTGTTGTCATCAAAGATAAATTCATCCATCTAAACATCTTATGAAGTAAACTTGGTTCTTGTTTTGTTCCTTCTATAAAAAGTAAAGATCAGTCTGATCATAATCTTTTGCACACTAACAATTCACACAATTTTGTTAAACTCTCTCTCTAAGTTCTGTATTTTCTTTTCTGACCAGAAAAATTCTATTTACCTTGATGTTTTTTCTCACATAACTTAACCCATTTTTATGACTCTTCTCTTAATTTAACCCCTCTTTAGTTGTGCAGCTTAGTTCATTTTATATAAAAAAAAATTGTTGTATCAGTCAGGAATGGGTTTGACTGCAAGTAACAGAAACCTGCAAGAAACAGCATCTCAAACAGGAGAGGGATTTGTTTGTTTCATGCAATAAAACTTCAGGGACATGCAGTAAAGGGTAGGTTGGTGGCTCAGTGGTGTCATTAAGGATCCATTTTCCCCCAATCTTTCCGCTCTGTTATCCTCAGCATGAGGCCTTTTTCAACAAGCCTGTGACCTCATGGTAACAAAATGGCTGCTGAATCTCCAGGCTGATGTTCATGTTACATACAGAAAGATGCAGAAAAAGACAAACATCCTCTCATCAAGGGGTGGAATTTTTCCCTATCCACTGAAACTGGTTTGGCCTTGTAACTTTCCATGACCAACAGAATGTGAAGGAACTAAAAATATTCCAGCCTCAAGAAGCTCTTCATGCTTTGGAAACCTGCTTTGATGCCACCAAAGCCACTTGCCAGAGAATGAGAAACCACGTGGAGCAGAAACTAGCTGTTCTAGATGAAGCTACACTAGATTGGTGGGCTCTCAACTGACCCACATCTAACCACAAACACATGTGTGAGCCAACCAAGACTATAAAGACTGCCCTGCTGAACTTCACCTAATTTAGTGACCTAAAGAATCATGAGCTAAATAAATAGGTTTTTTAATCCAGTGAGTCTTGGGGCATGTTTTTAGGCAGCAAAAGCTTACTAATACACGTGGGCTCTTCAGAATTGCACTGTGCCACCCCATTCCCACCTGCAGGTCCCTTGACCTAGATAAATACATTTCTATTCTGGTTGATTGCTTACATTTCATTCTTCATCCATAGAAATTGAGTCGTATCATTGGCTTCTTTCTGCTAAAGTCCTTTTTCCAGTTTTGGACAAGAAAACAATGAGCCCAAGTGGCTTTCTTTTGTGCTTGTCTCACATATGACCTCATGTTTTTAGCTGGCTCGGACTAATTTTGAAAGAGCAAGCTGCCTAAGCACATTCACCCCTTCTTGCCTTCAGATATTGCTCTGAATGAAAGATCCCAGTATATAGTATCCCACAAACTTCAGAGGACAGTTATCAAACTCTCTGAATCCCCTTGAATTCCCTCTCTGTTGGCTTGAGGTGAAGGTAGAGGTGGAAGTAGCCCTCCGTACCTCAGCGAATGGGTGGGACTCACAGCACCCCAACTGCCTCCCAAAATCCCTCTACGATCTCCAGTGATCTAATCCTTGATACTGTCCTTGGGGTGCTGGGTTAAGAATCTTTTAACTGATTTTTTATGACATCCTTTCCAAATGGTTCCTAACCTCATAGCAGGAGGAGACACCGATTTCTATCTTATCGTCCTGTACAGTGAGATAAAGTAGTCTCCACATGCAGATTTTTAAGTTTACTAGCAAATACTAGAGTCATTTTGGGCTGGAGGTAGAGAGAGAAGAAAGTTAGGTAACTGCTTTCCAGAACTCAGAACTTAACGGCAAGTGTGCCATAGCTTAACTCAAATTTTAATCACAAAACTTTAAATTCACTTGAACATCATCCTTCTCAGTTGGGATTCAAAGCTACCTGAAGGACTATAAACAAAATGTAATGAATGCCAGTGAGGACGTGTCATAAACGTTGGGATGACTCCTGGTGGGGTGCTGCAGAAAGCAGCTGCCCTACAATGTCTGTTCTGATTTAACATCTTCATTTATAAGCCGAAATAGGGAACAGACAGCGCACTGATGAAATTCACAGATGGTACTCATTTGGGAGATATTATGAATACCAGGGATATCAGAGAAATGATACAAAAGGACCTGGAGAAGGAATAACAATGAGACTTGACTTTGAAAATGCAAAGCGATGTGTCAGGGTGTAAAAAAAGAAATCTTCAACATTTAAATAGCAGGGAGAAAACTGGAAGTCAATGTTGAAAGTGACACCAAGCTGGATAATGGAGTTAAATTTAAAAATGGGGTTTTTGAAATGCAGCAGTTAAATGACTAGTATCTTTCTTAATCTTCTCTGATCCTCAAAAGCTGAATTAGATATCCTTATTTTGTGCTTCTATATCCTTAACTTGTCACATTGTTTTTATAAATTACCATTTGATTTGTCCTTCCCCTTGGACTCTAAGCTTCTTGAGCCCAGGGATTGGGCTACATTCATCGTTATAAACCTTGAGGCTGTCTCAGTGACCGGCACAAAGTAGGTACAGGGTAAATATTTCTGGAAGGTATAAATGAACTACTTCCAACAGCAGCTCTTTGTATAGGATGCAATGGTGAAGAGTTACCTGGTAACCATTCAATTTCAGAAATGGATAAGTAAAGAGAGGGAGAGTTATGAAGAGTTGGTAATAATAATACTTTTCATTTGTATAGATTTTTCATAATTATTGTTTAAAGAGATAAATATAATGACTTTAACTCTCGTATTTAAAAGGGACAGAAGGAATGAATTCCTTAATATGGAAATAAAGCATTTGAGAATTACAGATGTTCTCTCAATCTGATTTGTAGAAGATATTTATGTCAGTTGGAGCATCCTGTGAGACATGCAAGGCATGTTTGCATAATATGTGGTAGGATACAGCAAAATGCAAAAGTTTATAAGAGGAGTTCTTCAAGTATGAATTTAGGAACCTCTATCAGTTTCCAAAACTCTTTTAAGTATTCCATGAGATCAAAAGTATTTTGATTATACTAAAATCTTATTTGTCTCTTTTAATCTCATTCTCTGAGTGTACAGTGGACTGTGCCCGAGGCTAAATGATATGTGATAATATTATATAACCCAATGATTAATGGGATGTTTTCTTGCATATTCTTGTGCTTTAAATTTTTCACAGCTTGAATTTCTAATACAGTAAATATTCATAGATATGATACACACAAACAAGAGCTTTTTGGGATCATTAATAATTTTTTATAATGTAAAGCAGTCCTATGACCAAAAAAGTTGAGAACTCCTGGCTTAGAACTTGGACTTTGGAGTCAAACAAACATAGATTAAAACCGTCATTTCACTAATTTTCAGTTATTTACCTTTTCTAGGCCTCCATGTCCTGGGCATAAGAATAATATTTACCTCATGAAGTTGTTGTGAGGATTAAATAAGAAAATGTGAGCAAAGGACAGAGCTCAGTGCTGAGTACACAGTGAAGGCTTAATAAGTGCTTTATCATCATGGTAAAGGTATGGTAACATGGTGACTTCCAAGAACCATTTTATGACCCTTTGAAAACCAGGTTTTCTTTGCAGTACCTCATTCATCCTCCAAGGAGAGGAGAGGAGCGGGGATGAGAGCACAGAGACTTCGTTCCTCTTCCTTGAAATCTAGGAGAAATTGATGATTCTGCTGCCTCTGATTTCTGGAGGGCATGGGTTCAAAACTGCCCTGGGTAGCTCCTGGGTGTAAATCAGAACATGAAACAGCTGATGTCTCCCCTCTGGTGGTCAGAGCAGGAAAGGTCATCAATTTCAAGCAGGAGGAGCAAAGGGGCTCTGTGCCTCTTAGCAATGGCCTTGACAGGGACAAATCCCTGCCGCTGACAACAGCCCCATGTGGAGGATGTGGAGGATCACATGCTTTCTTTTCTTAGAGAAGTCTGGTTCCTAAGCACTACTGCATTCGAAATAGTAAGACTAATAAAAATATTATGAATCATAGGGGGAATCAGATTTACATTTCTACCATATTTCCCAATGAACACTTCCATATGCATAGATGAACAACATCAGAGCTGGAGAGATCTCAGTGATTACTGAAGCTAAGCCTCTGACACGGAGAAGATATGAAGAAAAGGGGACCCAGAAAATTAAAGTGACTTGCCCAATATTATACAAATAATGGAAGAACCGGTCTTATTAAAATTCATGATAACGTGATATATGGAGTGGAGATTGTCTATTATACCCAATTTGCAGATGAGAGAACTGAGACTTAGATTTAACTATTTCCCCAGAGTTAGCTGTTGAGTAAGTAGCACAGCCAGGATTCAAACCCAGGTCATCTGACAGGACTTCACTACTTTATCTGCAAAATTACTATCATATTTCTGGGAATCTCCCAGATTCCAGAAAAACAACTATGAGAAATAATGATTCAGGAAACACTGGTAGCAGTACAAGCATTACTCTCTTTGCCCTTCCTTGTCCCATCAGACAGTTTAGTGCTGCTCTACCCTTACATGGCCCTGAGCTGTCTTGGGTTCCAGTGTTTCCCTGTGTAAGAACCTGTCCCTGGGGAGAATGGGTGTATTCATGGGAGATGCTGATACCACCAAAGAACTGGTCTTCCTCAGGCACAGCTGTCGACTCTGATGCAAGCAGCACAGAAGGGCTCTACCATTTTTCTACTGCAGTGGAAATCCTCCCAATACACATTCATTTGCTTTACACTTTTGAAAAACCTTAAAATAGAAATGTCATTTTGGCAGGGTAATGCATGAACTTTAACATCATAAACTGGCTTTTCATATAAATGTAGATTAATTCCACACTGAGGTCAGGAAAGAATAGGAAACTATGGAAAAGCTATCACAATGAGCAGCTAGAGGGCATTGGGTATAAGGGATGTCTTACTGCATGCAGTTCCCTCATATCTGATCCTTTCAAGATATTCTTTGATTTCCAAAGCTGTCAAAGCTGACTTGTTTGTATCCTTTCCCACAGGTCCTTTTACGTAGATCTATCGCTTTTATTAGAATCTATAACATTGTAGTTATCGATCCTTCAGTCTTGGTTCTTCCAGTTCATTAACCAGCCAGGCAGCCCATTCGTACGGCCCGGAGGTCAATGCATATCCATACCCCGGCCTGCTCTCCTCCATACCAAGTGTGTGCCCTGGATTGTAGTATATGGCCTGCATCTTTGCCCACTGGGTGGGCTGCAGACAATAGCAAGCTATGTCTACAAAACACCAGTATGTCCTGTTGACACATCTTGAACTGTGTCTCAACTCCACAGCAGCAGGAGTGATGGAGGCTTTGCTGTAGCTCAGCAAGAGAGCTGGTGATGCTGGCAGACGAGGTAGCAGCAGCTGTAGCCATTAAGACAACAGTGGCAGCCGGGAGACAGGTGAAGTTAAGTGAATCTGAATGGGTACATACACTGGGACTTACACAAGTAGTATACAGTACTTTACAAAATTGCACACAGAGCAAGCCCTACTAGTATCTTAAGGATCCAGAATTCTGTAGAACACATTTGGGATGCACTATTTATAAGCCTATTTCTGTTTTACGAGTACTGAACAAGGTTGAACTATATAGATGAATTGGTAAATATCTTCCTAATATTGAAAAAAAATATTTTCATTCTTATGTGTAGCCCTGACTGATGATACATAGAGCATAGGAGAAACTTTCATGAACATGGGGCTTGGTTCAGTGCCTCTTTCTGCCACTTGTAAACTCTGAACTTGAGTAAGTTACTTAACCTTTTGGGCTTTAGTTTCCTCATCTCTACAGTGCAGTGCAGATGATAATGG
This sequence comes from Avahi laniger, assembly GCA_963575035.1. Lineage (NCBI taxonomy): Eukaryota > Metazoa > Chordata > Mammalia > Primates > Indriidae > Avahi > Avahi laniger. The sequence goes on along the minus strand of CAUYSK010085622.1, from coordinate 32,745 downwards.
CTATACCATAGGATTTTTGATATGAACTTATTAAATGGCTACTCTTATCATCATAATTACCAGTTAGATAGTTAACTACTCCATTAGTTGAGATAACTAGGTTATGCTGCAATAACAAATCAATTTCAAAATCCAGCGGCTTCGCACAACAAAGATTTTTTTTTCACTTGTGTTACGTGGTCATTGTGGGTTAATTATGGCCACACTCAGGAACCCAAGCTAACAGCCCTCACCCCCCCATGTTATAACTGAACCATCTGAGGTACCCAGCAGAGGAAGAGAGTGCTGGAGAGTCTTGCACCAGCCATTAAAACTTTTGACCCAGAAATGACACATGTCACTTCAGCTCACAGCCTAGTGGCTGGAACTATCCTCATGGACTCAGCTAATTTCATAGTGCCTGCATGTAGTGGAAGCCCCATGTCTGTTTGTTGAATAAATAAATAAAGGAATAAACCAATGAATAAAAATAATAATTTAACATAGCATTATTTCTATATACCCCAAAACTGTGATTTACACACATATCCATTTAGTCATTTCTTATTAAATAACTAAACAGATAAAACTAGGTGATATACAATTGGCTGCGAGTACTGATAAAACTTCACTTTTGTAATGTAATATTTTAAATAGTTCTTTTCTTTTTCTTTGTAGCATCAGTTTAGAGAGGATAATTCACAAGCCCCAAAGTCCTGTATTTGGTTTGCCTCATTTAAAAATTATTCAAAGGAATTTGACAATGACATTAGGAGTCTCCATCATGGCTTCATGGATCAGTTAATGTGAGCTCACTTTCAAGTCCGAATCTAAAAGTCCGGGTACATCTTCACTCTGAACCCTTTGAAGTTTCCTCATCCTCATTTAATGTGATAATGTCATCTACATGTTCAGAACCCCTTTGAGGGACAGTCCGGGGAAAATGGCACGCAGAGGGAAAGATGAACTGCTCTCAGGAGTGAAATCTATCTTGTACGTGCATTTATCTTGGGCAGACACTGTTGTTTAAACTAAAGATAATCACAGCCAGTTCTGTGACATTAACCTGCTTAGTTACTCCTGAATAAAAACAGAAATGGAAATGAGGGCAAAGGTGAGCAGTGACTATGAGGATTATTTTATTTCCATGCTAACACTGTTTCATCCTGCCTGCAGGAAAATGGAACCTATGTGTCAGGAAGCTCATGTTGATTTCTCCAGTTATAATTAATATACTTGGGCTGTTACATATAAAAGATTAGAATGCTGAATACTCCACATACCCTAACAATGCAGCCAGATTGCCACTTAATGCTCAGAAAAGATTTTGCCGTTACCGTAAGCTCTGTGGCTTTATTCAGAGGCAATGCTCACTCATTTTATTTTCCTTGATTTTCACCATATTCTAAATAGGTAAAAAGGTGAATATATTAATAGGCTTAGTATATCCCCCATCACCTCCCAAAATGGGAAGAATAACATCTAGCCTAGGAAAAGACAAAACTGAAGAAAACTCATTCAGGAAAATAAAGGCGAGAGGCGTAAGCCTTGAGGAGGGGGAGAAAAGGGAAGCCGGAAAATAGAATTTACATAATGAGCAAAGGAAAAAGGTTAAAGCCTTTTTTTATTCGTATACTGGCTCTTCTTAAGAATGCCTCAAGGATTAGAAGAGACATTAGTCATATTCATACAAAATATGAGAAAAGCAGCCTTAGGATATTCCTCCTTCTTATTCCTTAAGAAACAAACAATTATTTCTTATCTATGGAGGAAATCATTGAGAAGGGGAGTGCACGGTTTTGGAAAAAACCCCTGAAAACAACGCAAAAACCCCGAAAGATCCTGAGGAAGTGGTGTTTTCCGCTTTAAACATTGAGCAGGGCTCTGTTATCATGAAGCAATCCTGTGAGGTAGTTTTAAAATCTTTTGAATTCTTTCTTCACTAGTCTCCCACTTCAAATAAGAAGCAGTTGCCTACAACAAAACGACAGTTATCAAAAACTAAACAAAGTGGAAGTTGTTTGTGAAACAGTCGATCTGTTCAGGCTGGCTGCAACAGACAAAAGGAAGCTAAGAAATCGCAAATACTGTAGTTACGTTTCTATTTCTCTTCCCTCTCACAGTGGTGTGTACATTATCACTGTGGTTTTAATATTGGGTCAGGGAGGTGTTTCTTAGCTTCTCTGATGGACTCTAATGTGTGTCCCTTTTGTGTTCACATGCTAATGTGTATCTCTGCTTCGTAACATGACCCCTGAAATTTTACATTTACTCGTATGATTATTTTAGTAAAGTTTGTCTTCTCTATTTACTTGGTTCCTTGAGGACAGGAGACATGCCACTTCTTGGTTCACCACTGTGTCCTCGTCTCCTAACACAGGCCCTAGTAGGTGGCAGACATGCAATCAATGTGTGTTAGATGAATGGATTAATGAAGGTGGATAAAACTGTTAATCAGTGCAAGCTAAGATCTCACGCCCTGACTCCCTCTGTTTCCCTCTTCAACTCTCTTACCTTGGTTCATCACATACTTACTCTCTGAGATCTTTACCCAGAGATTCTGTCATCAATAACTTTTTTATGTATGTAAATTTCATATTTTAAAACAGTTTTAGATTTAGAGAAAATTTGCATACATAGTATAAAGAGTTCCCATATACCTAAATCCAGTTTTCCTCATTATTAACTTTTGACTTTCATATTCATTATCATTAATGAGCCAATATTTATGCCTCATTTTTAACTAAAGTTCATACTTTATTCAGATTTCCTCAGTCAAAGGACCTAATGTTGTTTTTCTGTTCCAGGATGCCATCCAAGATACCACATCACATTTAATTACAATATGTCCTTAGGGTCTTCTTGGCTGTGACAATTTCTCACCACTCCTTGTTTTTGATGACCGCGACAATTTTGAGGAATACTGGTCAGATATTCCCTGGAATGTCCCTCCAATGCGTTTTGTCTGAAGTTTTTCTCATGGTTAGTTTGGGGTTGTGGGTTTTTGGAAGAAAAACCACAGGGGGAGAAACGTTACTTTCATGACATTGTATCATGGGAACATGCTATTATGACATCACCAGTGCTGTTGACCTTGACCACCTGGCTGAGGCAGTGTCTGTCAAGTTCCTCCACTGTGTGCAGCAACACTTGAGGAATGGGTGTCATGCTCCGCATCCTTGAGAGTGGAGATTTACATAAATTACTTGTAATTCTTCTGCACTGGAGATTTGCTTATTCTCCCTCATTTATTTCTTTATTTATTTAATCTTTTATTCATATCAGTAGGGCTCATGGATATTTATTTTATTAATATATTTAAGGTTATCATCCCATACTACTCGATTTATTTTTTTGGTCAAATTGTTCCAACTTTGGTGACTGGAAACTCTTTCCCTTGGTTGTTGTGTCCCTTTGACATATTTTTAATCTTCTTTCAGCACTTACTTACTCTATGGTGCTAAAAGATGCTCCAGGCTGTTCTTGTACATTTCCTGCCCCCAAACCTAGAATCAGTCATTACCAAGGAAGGAAAAAAAATCAGGAAAAAAGTCATATCTCTTTATCAAATCTTCCTTTTATTCCCAATCTTAATTTTTAAAAGGATTCTCTCAATAATTAAAGGGGTCTGTTAAAGAAAAAAATTATTCAATGATACTTGTTCGACTGTGGTAAGGAAGATTTTACTCAGGATCACTGAGATAGATATAGAGACCACCTGCACTGAGGGGAGAGATTGGACTCAACCCTGAACACAACATGGACTAGTGGGAATTTACAGCCAAGGAACAGGGTAGGTAGGGGTAGAAAATTACCAAGAGGAAAAACATCAGGGGGCAGGAGGATTCTGGCTAAACTGACCTAATAGGATTGTTGCTGAAGATAGGCCAGGATGACCAGACATCACCTGGGGGATGGTAGAGGCTGAGGAACCTGATCAGATATCCAGGGGGATCAGATATTGCGAACAGGGGGTTCTTGCTAAACTGACTTAGCTGAGTTCTTTGCTAAAACTGGATTTTATAAGGAAGTACACAGATGGGCCAAGCAGAAGGTTCAAAGCCTGACTAAAGTTTGACCAAGCAAAGAATCTTTATCAGATCACGGTGGAAGGAGGCATTATGATACGAGGGCTTTTTATTTGACATGGTTCTCAGGCCTAGAAGACTTGAATGCTTAAATGAGGGAAATGGTAATATATTGCTAAAGAGTTCATTCATTGTAGTTTGTGCATCAATAATAGATATAATACTTTCACTTAGGAAGGTAAAAGGACCCATACATTATTGGCCCAAAGTGATTTTATAGTCTAAAACACACCCAGAAGGCAACTGCATTCTTGTCTCCCCTCAGACATCCCTGGAGCCCCCAGTCCTGTTTTAGCTGGTGTGCCATTGTAACCGGGAAGGCAATTTAATGCAATTTCTCGTCCATTTCACTGATTGCAACTATTTAGTACATTCTCAAAGAAAGATGATTACAACTCACTGGTTCTTAATGCTTAATTTATTTACATGCATGCCTGCTACAGAGTTATTTTATTCATCTCCCAAATGATGGCATAAAATCATTGAGAAATGACGGGCAATAAACCAGCTATCCCACTGCAGTCCTCAGTGGAGAATAACACCCACTGTCACTCCTAACGTTGGTTGACCCATGTTCCGTTGCTATTAAAATCCAGCCATAATGAAGCCAGTGTAGGCATGAAATTCTTTATTGCTACTTTGTTCTGACAATACTTGCACAGTAACAGATTTTTAAGTTAAAATAAAACCCATTCCAAATTAGTATTTTTGTGTTGGTAACTGAAGCAAAACCACAGGCATTGCCCCTTTTTCTTTCTTCCCTTTCCTTTTTTTTTTTTTAAATGTCATATTAGTTGGAAGAAAGGGTGAATTTTTGGAACCATGACTGCATTCTAATTGTCTCTTCTGTTGTTGCCTGGGCAAGGCTATTCACATTAAGCTGAACAAATGCCACATTTGCATTTCTGATAAGTGCTAGCATTTTCTGCATTCTCTTTTCAGTGAGAACACCTGAAAACTTACCTAAATTAGTCTACCAGGATTGCTCATCATTTCATCCAAATTGGGAGGAAAAAAATGGGATTTTTCCCCAAAGTGCAGAGAAGTTTTGACTCAGCAGAAAGACTTTGCCCTTTTTATTTGGGGATTAGAATAAGAATGAGACAATAAAGTGAAAAATGAGCAAAATGGGAGTTTTCTCATTTTTTTCTCTGTTTCTTTTTTTCCTAACAAAACAGCAGAGGCAAGTTGGTGCCAGCAGGCAGGGGGTATTAGCCCACATCCCAGAAAGCAGGATGCATTAATGAGGACACTCTCCCTACTACTTTTTATCTAGACAGCATCCAACAACCTTCTATTCCATTTAAAAAAAAAAGTCCTATTTTTTTAGCCAAAACAAAATCCACAATCATGCTGTCTCTTTCAAAATCATATTGTTATGTTATTATAAATAAGGACTAGACATTTCCCTTCAAGGAGGTTGCTGAAGGACTGCCATGAAAGTACTGTTTGTACTGTGATTATTGGAACTTCTGAGGATGGTTTTTGGTTCCCAAAAGATGGTAGAGGAGAAATCAAAAGGTAACCAACCATCCTATACTCAACCTTGTGACCTCCTTACAGAACATGATTATGACTGTTAGATTTTCAAATTTATTTCTATTAAAAGCTAAAAAAAAATGACTTTTGAAAATTAAACCACAAACAGAAAGGCAGGAAGGTGCCCTTATTTCTTGAGAAGTATGCATTTCACTTCTTTTCCTTTTCAGTTTAAAAGATTCAAACTCAATGTAAGGAGCCTCTAGTTTTACTAAAATATAGGAACACAGCTTGCTTTCTGCTCTCAACTCATCTGAAAGAAGAGCAACTTTTCCTGTATCATCATCATGAATGTCTCAAATACCCAAAGAAACATACAAAAACCTTTTGATGGTTTTGTCTAAAAATCTGACCTAAATACAGGGCATGGTTGTTTTAGGAACAATATGAAATAATAAGGACTGTAGATACTTAATCTAAGACAGAATGTTTTAACCAAGAAAAGATAATTTAAAAAAGTAAAAAAAAAATTTGGATATTATAACTCTCCTACAGAGAGAAAAAAACTTCTGAAGGAGAGAGTAGTGAAGGACAGAGAACAGGTGGATATTGGTTATTAAATCCATGCTTTGTATCCTCTCTGCTTCAGTTCCCTGACATTTCCTCATCGTTCATCTTTAAACTCTTGTTCCTCTTTCAGTGGGGCAGGGAATGCTCCAAAATTATCCTTCTCACCTGGTCAATTCCTGCACAAGCCTGGACACAGATGTGTCAGGCCCACCCACAAATGAGTGCATATTACTCAGACAGTGTCTGTAAACCAGAATTACCTGGTATATTGGGTTGAATGGTGGATCCCAAAAAGGTAAGTCCATGTCCTAATTCCTGGAACCTGTGAATGTTATCTTTCTTGGAAAACACAGAGGCAGAGATTGGAGTGATGTGGCCACAAGCCAAGGAATACCAAAAACTAGAACATGGAAAAGGCAAGGGAGAATTCTCCCCTAGAGCCTCCAGAGGGAGTGTAGTCAACCACTTGATTTCAGACTTCTGGTTTCCAGAACTGTGCAGGAATAAATTTCTATTGTTTTAAGTAACCCAGCTTGTAATCAATGATTGTGCCAGCCCTAGCAAATTAATACACCTGGGAAGATTGTAAAGCTCTCATGCCCAGGCCACACCCTAGAACAATGAAATAAGATTTTCTGTAGGTAAGATCTGGGCATCAGAAAGTTTTAAAGCTCTGCAAGGTGACTCTAATGTACATGATGGCTGAGAACCACTGATTTGGGGCTTACATTATTGCCCCTGCTTATTATCAATAGTTAAAATCATTTGCATCCAGACCCCAAGGCAACGCTGATTTGGGAAAATTTTGCCTTTGTGACTGTATCAGTGTGATTTTTCTGATAGAAAAGTGGCTAAATTTTCAAGCTCACCCACAATGGTCCACTTACTATAATCATATTGTAGTGATAATAACAATAAAAGCAACTATTTATTGAGTGCCTACTAGGTGTAGGTACTGGGCTTAAAATGAAAACAAAGCAAACTTGGTCCCTGCCTTGTGAAATGTACAGTCTAGGGAGTGTAAATATGTAAACAGGCAGTTAAAATATTGAGTGGTGAACTAACAGTGGGGAAAGTACAAGGCACATCGAATGCTCATGGGGAGGGGGCATGTGACTGAGAGTTGGCATAAGGGAAGATTCTAGGAGGAAGAGTCCAAGAAAGCGTAGCTTTCTTACCTAACCTAGGGCAAGAAAAAGAAAACAGCTAAAAATGTGTTTGTCATGTGAAGGGCAGATGAAAGTTGTCCCAGGGAGAGAGAATAAACAGGACAGATGAAGGTGTAGAGGAGGGCTCAGAAAACTACAGCACAGCCAAATCTGCATTCCCTACTGTCCCCAATCTGCCACATGCTAGTTTTGCTACTGGTCTCAGAGTGGAGGTATTCTTAGGTTCTTGGTGATCATCAGAGAAAAGAATTTCAGGATGCACCACGTAAGACAGAGCAAGTAGTTTTTATTGAAAATGAAAATGCACTCTCTCAAGAGAGAGGGAGTGGGCAAGTTTGAAAAGAGCAGCTGCACTGAAAAGAAGGGGTTTTGGTCTTACGAAGTTTCACTAATTGAGATGAGGGATATTCAAAGCTAAAGGGTTGGTTTTTACTAAGAATTTGGGTAGTAAATCCTAGAATTGAGTTCCCTCCTATTTTTATGCTTTATATAATTATTTTGGAACTGTCATGATGATTTTTTCAAAGGAGGAAAAATTTTAAAACCATAATGTAAATGATATTATAATTAGCCAAATTTCACGTAAGGTGAACTAGATAGCTAATGAGCTGCTTCCAGCTGGTTCTTGTCTTTTGTTATCAACCCCCCTTAGTTAAACTTTAATATCTGCACCCATTCTGCAAGCCCCTGCATCCGGCTCCTAGCGTAGTAACCTCGTTAGCTTCTGCCTGAGGGTAGCTCATTTCAGCACCTGCACGCACTCTGCAAGAGTCTGCATCCAGTCTCAGCCCTGTCTCCTAGTCTCCTACTCTAACAATTTTATTATCACACAGCCACACCCATTCACGTAGTGCTATCTATGGCTGCTTTGATACCACAAAGGCAGAGGAGAGTAGTTATGACAGAGACTATTTGGCTTGTGAAGACTAAAAAAATATTTACCATCTGGCCATTTATAGGAAGATATATTGGTCCCTGATGTAGAGTTAATCCAAAGGGCTCCCCACACTGAGAGAGATGCCATAGGGCTGGAGTTCTGAGTGTGGATGGGAGAGCGGTGTGGGAAGATGCTCAAGGAAGAGCTGAGACAGGGAATCTGCAGAGCTGCAAGCCAGAATGCAAAGTCTGGTCTTTGTATTAGCTATAGCTCTCCAGAGAAACAGATATTATATGTATATTACAAGGAATTGGCTCCCAGGATTGTGGGGGCTGTGAAGTCCAAACAAATGCAGTCAGCAAGCTGGAACCCCAAGAGACTGATGGTGCAGTTCCAGCCTAGGTCCAAAGGACTGAGAAGCAGGAGAGCTAATGGTGTAAGTTCCAGTCTGAGTCAGAGTCTGAGGGCAGACTGAGACTTATGTCCCAGCTCAAAGGTTGGCAGAGAGAGAGCAAATTCTCCCATACTCAGCCTTTTTGTTCTATTCATACCTTCAAGGAATTGGATTAGGCCCACCCACATTGTGGAGGGTAATCTTCTTTTTTGGTCTACTGAATCAAATGTTAATCTCATCCAGAAACACCCTCACAGACACACCTAGAATAATGTTTAACCAAATATCTGGGCACCTCATGGCCTAGTCAAGTTGATACATGAAATTAACCAACACAGCCTTTATGCAAAAAGCAATAGTGAGCCACTGAAGGGTTCTAAGGAGTGCAGGCACTTGATCAGAGCTGCATCTTGGAAAGAAAACTCTCACTGCAGTGTAGGCCATATAGCTGATAAAATTAAGAGCTGATATTCAAATTCAGACTTCTCTTGGGGCAGAGCCTGGGCTGTCTCCATTGCTCCAGGCTGAGGCTTGCAGGCGAAGCACATTGCCAGCAGCATTCTTCATATGAAGGCAGCCTGGTGAAGAGAAACAGCCAAAGTCTGGTTGAAAACTGAGTCCTTTCTATCCAGTCTGACATCCAGGCCTGGCATGGAGAAATCAAGGAGTGAATTAGGGGTCACTGGAAGAGAAGTAAAAGCACAGAGATCAGCAGGGAGGCAGGGGGAGGCTGGAAGACATGCTTTGTTGTCACCTGCAGGACCCATTTCCTTCCTGAGGAAAGCAGGTATGATCACAGGTAGAGGATGGGCCCCTTGGCCTTAGCACAGGTACATGTTCAGGAGAAAATGTAGGAAAATGGAGAGTAAGTGCTGAAGTGGTTGGTAGTATTGTCCAGAGTGAGTCTTTATTGAGGTTCCACCAAATTCAGAGATTCCCTCAAGGCATTTATCAAAGCATTCTAGCTCAGTGACCTGTCCTACTCCTGTTCTAAGAGTGTGACTGTTGTGGATATTCAGAAAGTCAGTATAGCTTCTTTCCCTCCTTCCTTCCTTTCTTCTTTCCTCGCTTCCTCCCTCTCTCTCTCTCTTCTTTCTTTCTTTCTTTCTTTCTTTCTTTCTTTCTTTCTTTCTTTCTTTCTTTCTTTCTTTCTTTCTTTCTCTCTTTCTTTCTTCTCTTTCTCTCTTTCTTTCTTTCTTCTCTTTCTTTTCTTTTTCTTCTCGTTTAGAAAGTGTAGAAATTTCTGCAGGTATTTAAATTGGATTTCAACCAATTGGAGATTTGTCAGTAAATGGGGTCATAATAAGTAAAGCACTCCAGACTTTCTTGGAGTAGAAGTAACAACTTCATCATCATTTTTTTTTATCAAAGGCAGTTTTCTGTAAGCCTTTTTGATGAGTTTTTTGAAAACAAAATCCATGTGGACTGGAATTTCTCAAACTTAGTTTCAGGGTAAAATTAAAGATAAACATTTACTGAGAGTTGATGTCTTGCAAAAAAAAAGTAAGTTTTTAAAAAAGAAATCCTTTTGAAGTCTTGAAGAAGTTGAGAAGAATTGGAATGCTTTTCAAACTTTCATGTGTTAATCCTCCCCAAGTGCCATTAATGTGACATACCTGAGAAATCTAACTTAGGGATAAAATTTAAGTGATCAAATTGGTTAACCTTTCAACATTGGTAAATCAGGTTGGCAGATATTATGGCAGGAGTTGAGGTGTCCAGATGGGACAGCATTTAATGGTCATATCTGTAACTGACCCATCTCATCCATGGACCAAAACAAGGGTGAGTGTTTTACAGCTCCACAGACACACTCCACTGAGTTTAAGCCCACCATGCCAATTGCATTTTTAAGAAAGTTATAGCTTATTTTACTTTATCAATTCACCAAGGAAAGCATAGTAAAGAATTTTAAGATAGAATAAACCTTCTTGTAGAAGGGACTTTGTAGGGTTGAGAAGCTAGAAAAATGTATGATTATTGAAAGAGGGATAGATATATATGGAGAAATATGGAAGATATAAATGGACAAGAGGGGGAACAAAATGATTTGGAAATCCCCCTCTGGGTGACAAAGGGCAAATGTGATGTGCTTGCTTCCTTGGAGTTCAAGGCCATTTTAAAATTTTTGGTTGCCCAACCAATTAATAGGAGAAAGTATTTTTCACCTGTTCTGACATGACAAGCTGTAAGAATCTACATTGAAATGTTAAGAAAAAATGGTGCACATATTACTTAAGGTCAGGCATAAACTGAAAAAGCAAGATCACCTTGTACTGCAGACCTTTTGTTACTGGTGTCAACTTGTAAAGGACTAACACTATTCTAAATCACTGTACCGTACAACCATAAGGGTTGCAAAAATACAAAAAGCTAAAGTGTAAGAATGAAGTTCTTTGTCATAAGTTACAGTAAAATATTTTACAGGATGATCTGAAATGGGAAATAGAAAAAGAAGGGGAATATGTCCCTTGGACTTTGCTGGCTAGCAATACCATTTTTCCACTCTCAGCTCCCATAAGGAGGGAAAATGTTCTCCGGCTTCTCCACTTTTAACATTGAAGAATGATAATAACTGGGCATGTTCGTGCTGGCTCACCTTTCTCCCTCTTGAGAAGAGCTACCTGCTAAAGCTGTCCCTTTGTCTTGCTTGGCTTCTTTGTTGCTCCTGCAGGGATAGGAACAGAAGAGGCCTGCTGGCCCCAGCACTGGTGTGATCCAATAGGTAGGTCTGCTTACTTCTGGAGTCCCATAATTGGAAGTTCATGTGGCTTCCGTACCACATGACTAATCACTCCAACTAGTCTCCAGCTCAGTCTCTACCAGTATTTTAGTTTTCTCTCTCTTTGTTATATGTTCTCAAATTGCTCAGAACATGAACAGAAAAGAAACTCCAACACTTAGTAGACCTTCTGCATTATCTGAATTAGTGGTGGTAAAGATGGTACCAGAAACTTAATAATCTCTGAGAGAAGTTTCATGTTCGTAAGTATGTCAATTAGTAGATGCCATTTGTCCTGAAGTCATAATCCATGAACTTGAATGTGGTCAGAGGAAATGTTCCCATAGAGCTTAATTTGGCACTCTCTATATTTACCGTGTATGATGGAGAAAACCTTCATCTCCATACCGGTTTCTTTCTCGGAGAAAGGCTCTTGAGATTTTTCTACCTTCTAGCAATATTTGGAAATTTGGATTATGGCAACTCCAGTCCCTGGTCTTGAGTGCCTTGCGTTTTTGAAAAGTATATGTAAAACCTCTCAATGCCCATCTTCCCTTTGGGTCCTGCGTCACTGTGATTTAGATGATGCTTTCATGGAGGGCGAGCTCTGTTCGACAGTTTGGGCTCTACATACTCCACAAGACTCTATAATCTTGTGAGCAAGCATTTTGGTTTTAAAATTTCTTATTTATGTGAGAAGTAGAAATAAAGTATTTACTCCTTATATGTGAAATACAGAATCAGCTTGAAATCTTATGGGAAAAGTATCTTTAGAGCTATAAACCAGCCTTATAAATTTAAGGTTAGTTTTCTCTCCTAGCCCTGAAGGTGATTTAAGATGCTATAAAAGAGGAGCAGAATTTAACCCAGAATCCTTCCCAAATTGACTAATTAGATAAATTATTTCATCTCCACATGGGCAAAGTGAGTAAAGGGGTCTTTGAAAAAATTCACCCCCACCTACCCATGGAAACCCGAATGGGGGATGTGGTTCTCAGAACACATTTCATGTTGCTTCATGGCAAAATTCAATTTACTTCTTTAGAGGTAACAAACAGAAGGGAGTTGCCACAGGTAAAACATTTGGTAAAATGTCTTCTTGCCTTTTAGCAGCAGCTAGGAAAAGTGCACAAAAGCAGTGTAAATAATTGATATATTGTTCTGGACAACTTCCCAATTTATATTTTCTTCTTTTAAAAAAAGTAAAAATAACAGCAAGACCAAAAAGCAACCCGTGGAGATCAACTAGATATGTGAAACTCACCTTTCCTAAGAAAAATAAAACCCAATTGTCATCCCAGCTTGGGCTGAGATGGTATGTGTGCTGGCATGTGGACTGGAAAATGCATTTCCTAAAGGGTGAAAAGCTAGAGTCTAATACCTATTACTCTAGTAGTTGCCTGAACTATGAAAAGTTTAAGAAAAAAATAAGTTGAAGAAGGTTTTGAAGAAGGTTTAACTGATTTCTCCACCTATGTCTGGCTTGCCGCTGGAGTGTATCAGTCTGCTAACTAGATAGCTGATGAGCAGGAATTCCAAATGGCAATGCCAACCTAGGGGTAGCTGGGAAACATGAAGTTGGCAACTTGCGAACAGAGGCAGTACAATAGAGCAGCTGAGGGCAGCAACTCTGGAACTAGTCAGGTTGAGTCAAATTCTGGACCTTTACTTATTGGTGCTTTTACCTTGGCCAAACTACTTAACATCTCTATGCCTCAGTTTCTTCATATGTGAAAAAGTGATAATAATGTAGGATCTGCCTCACTGAGTTGTTGTTAAGATTAAATGGATTACTATAACTAGGTCACTTAGCACAGTGCTTCTCACCTAATAAGCACCATATACTACTGTTATTGTCATGTCTATCAAAACTACAAATGACTGAGCATGGCAGGGAGAAGTCAGGTGTCAAGTATTGGAGACTTGATGGACTTGCATTCGATCTTGGTTGTGCTACTATCACTAACTGCTGCTAACCATATGTAACTTAATTTCTCTGAGCCTCAGGTTTCTCTTTTGTAAAATGTGGAAAATACAGCCTACCTCATACATTGTCTTGAGGATTAAATGAATGAAAAAGTTTCTAAAATTCTTATCTTGTAATAAGTCTCAATAAATAAATATTCATATTTCTTTTTCATGTTCTTCCCTACTCCCAACATTCTGTATGCTTTCTCACAATTAAAGTTTACTCTAAAAGTCTAAAATATTACTTCACTTAGCAAGGTGTTGTACTTGATTTATTAATAGAATCAATGCTGTAAGTGGACTAATGAAGCAGATCAAGAAGCGAGGGGATGGGAGGCAAGGATTTTCTGAGTTCCTGAATTCCTATCTTGCAGGCCAACCTATCCAGCCCACACTAAACCACAAATATTTATTGGTGCTGGAGCAATGCTAATAGTCAAAGGAATTACAATAATAAAAACAACACATTCTCTGGCTGCATAGAATTTACAGTGTAGGAGAAGAGAGAAGAAAAGCGCACTAGCACCTCTAATGCACAGTGACTATGATTCATACAATGAAATGTACAAATCAGATGTTACAAGGGCTTATGACAGTGAGTGAGCCTATCTAGTTTGCTGAAATGAGAAAACTTAAGACAAAGGAAATATCTGATCTAGTCTTTGAGGCTGGGCAGGGTTTGGATTGGTGAGCAAAATGTAGAAAAAGGGCATCCCAAGCCAATGGTCATTGTCATGGGCTGGATTGTGTTTTGCTCAGATTTCATATGCTGAAGTCCTATTCCCCAGTACCTCAGAATGTGACTGTGTTTGGGGACAGAGTTTTTAAAGAGGTCAAGTAGAATGAGGGTATTATGTTGGGCCTTATCCAATAAGACTGGTGTCCTTACAAGATGAGATTAGGACACAGATACACACAGATACCTTGTGGAGACAAAAGAAGATGGCCATCTGCAAGCCAAGGAGAAAGGCCTCAAGAGAAACCAGCCCTGCCCGACATCTAGATCTCAGACTTGTAGCCCCCAGAACCACGAAATCATAAATTTCCATTGTTTACATAAAGACTTCTTATGTGGCTGTACAGTGGCTGGAAAGTATTTAGATCTGACCTCAGGATGGAAAGCAAGGCTTGAAAGATGATACAGAGCCTTCTGAAGGGTAGAATAACTACCACCACAGCAGCGAAAGGACTGAATAATAGAGATGTATACAGAAAACCAGAACATAACCATAATTGGGGACTAATTATGGTAAAAGATTTCAATAGAATGGTCACCATTACTCGAAGTTGTGGAGATGGCAAGTTGAAGCACGGAAATTCCACCGCTTGGGGTGAACTTTAGAAAAACAGTGAGAATCGACATCAGACCACGAGTGATTAAGAGTCACCAAGAAATGCCGTCAAGCAGGTAATATAAAAGAAGAGGGTCGTGCATGACACTGAGCGTTAGTACCTACTTAAATTTTGCCTTCTCCTTGCCTTGCTTGCCTCCTCCTAATCCTAACCTGGAATAGAATAAAGTGGGCTTTAGGAAATCATAAGTACTGGGACTAAATGAAGAAAGAATGACAAATTCAACTTATTTTTTAACCTACTTTATTGTGATATCATTTCATAAGATAAATGTGTCATTTTAATTATATAGTTCAGTGAGTTTTGATAAATATTTATATCATAACCACCAACAAAATCAAAATGAAGAACATTTACACCAACCCAAAAGATTTAATCGTTCCCTTTCCCATTCAATATGTACCCCCAAACCCCAGTCCCAGGCAATCACTGATCTGCTTTCTTTTATTATATATTAGATTTGTCTTTTCTAGAGTTGCATAAAAATTGAATCAAACAATATGGATTCTTATGTGTTTGGCTTCTGTATTTGAGAATTGTCCACATTTTGTAAACTTTTTTTTCTCCTGGACAGTCTTCCATCTTACAGATATACTACATTTAAAAAGTATATTAACCTGTTCATGGACATAAGGGTTTTTTCCCATCTTTTGCTATCATGAATGAAACTGCTGTGAACATTCATGGTGATATTCTATTAATAAATGGTCTGGTATTTTTTAAATTTAGTATCCCAATTGCTTATTGCTAGTATCAAGGAATATAATTGATTTTTATTTACTTTGTAAATTTTAACTACTTTGCTAAAATGACTTATTCTACTAATGTTTTTATAAGTTTTTTTGGCGTTTCTATGTGCTCCAGAATAAAGAGGACTTAACTTTTTCCTTTAAATCAGTGTGCCTTTTATTCCTTTTTCTTGCCTTCTTGCACTGGCTAGGGACTTCAGGACAATGTTGAATAGAAATTATAAGAGCAAATATACTTGCCATGTTCCCAGTCTTACAAAGAAAGCAAGCAGTCTTTCACTTTTAAGCAAAGTGTTAGCTGAAGGTTTTTCTCCCATTGAAGAACCTTCCTTCTATGTATAGTTCCATTTGCTTTTATTATGAATGGATGTTGAATTTTCAGGTGCTTTTTTTGCATCTATTGAGATAATGATATTTCTTTATTCCATGAAAGAAATTACACTGGTGAATTACAATGGTGGTAAATTACATTAATTTATTTTTAAATGTTAAACCAACCTTGCATCCTCACTTGATCATGAAGTAGTATGATTTTTATATAACTAGTTTTGATTTGCTAATTTTTAATGAGGAACTTTTACATCTATGTTCAGAAAAAATATTGGTAGCATTTTTTTCCTTTCTTGTAATGTCCTTGTGTAATATTGGTTTTATATCTTCCTTAAGTGTTTTGTCGAATTCACCAGTGAAGCTATCTGGCCTGAAGTTTTCTTTTGAGAAAAAATTTCAAGTATGAATTCAATTTTTAAAATTGACATGAAATTATTGATGTTTTAAATTTTTTAGATAATTTATTTCAGGCCTTCCTTGTTTTAAAATGTAAGTATTTAAAGCTGTAAATTTCCTATAATCATTGCTTCAGTTGCAGCCACAAAAGCCACAAAGGTTAGTGTATTTTTATTTTTCTCCAGGTCAAAATATTTTCTAATTTTTCTTGTGATTTCTTCCTTAACCAATAAATTATTTAAGTATAATCACTTAGTTTCCAAATGCTTGAGGATTTTCAAATTGTATTTTCTGATATCTACTTTAATTCTGTGTGGTTACAAAATACACTTTCTATGATTTTACTTGTTAAAATTTTTGAATTTTTTTATGACCCAGAAATTATTATAATGTTTTAGTAAACATTTTATGTGAATTTTAAAAGAATTTATATTCTGCTCCTACTGGATACAATGTTCTATAATTATAAATTAGGTCAAGTTGTTTGATAATGTTGTTCAAGTCTTCAATATCCTTGCTATCCTTGCTGATTTCTTGTCTGTTCTGCCAATTGTTGAGAAAGGGATTTTGGAATCTGCAGCTATAATCATTAATTTGCTTATTTTCTCTTTTCTCCTGTCAGTTTTTTTTTCACGTATTTTGAAATTCTGTTAGTGGGTAAATATACATTTTAAGTTTTTACTGTCTTCTTGATGAATTGATGCTTTATTATTATGTTAGGTCCCCTTTACCCTTCATAACATTCCTTGTTCCACTTTCTTTGATATTAATTTAGTCACTCTAGTTAAATTACAATTAATGTTTACATTGTGCGTATTTCCCATTCCTTTTACTTTTAAACTATTTGTACCTTTATATTTAAAGTAAATTTCTTATATACAGCTTATATATTGGGTTTTGCTTTCTTATTCTGTCCAAAATATTTCTCTTTTAATTGGAGTATTAAACTAAATATTTAATGTAATTATCAATATGGTTGACCATATTTTTATAATCTTGTTATTTAATTTCTATTTGTCCTATTTGTTTTGTTCATTTATCTGTTCTTTTCTTCTTTCTGTTAGATTCATTGAGTATTTTTATGATTGATTAGCTTATTAGCTATATCTATAGGTTTTTACTAATGGTTTCTCTAGCATTTATAATTTACATCTTTAACTAAGTACAGTCCATACAAAACAACATTATACCACTCCATGTATAATGTAAGCATCTTTTATTTCCCCCTTGCCATAACTCATGCTATTATTGCCATGCATTTTATTTTAGCATGTGTTATAAACCTCATGATGCATTTTATTATTACTTTTGCATTAGGCAAGTATCATTCAAAGAGTTTTCCAATATATTCACTACTTTCTGCATTCTTCATTTGTTTTTGTAAATTCAGATTTGCATCTGGTATAATGTTCCTTTTGCCTAAAGAACTTCTTTTAATATTTCTTACAGTTCAGGTCTGCTAGCAACAAATTTTGTCAGCTTTTGTGTGTCTAAAACAATAACCTTTATTCCCGCATTATTTTTGGAAGATACTTTCATTGGTTGTGGAATTCTAGGACAACAGGTTGTTTTTTTTCTTTCAACAATTTAAATATGTCATTCCATTGCCTCTGGTTTGCACAAGTTCCATGAAGTCCAAAGTGATTCTTGTCTTTGTTCTTCTAGACCTATTTGCTCTTTATCCTTGGGCAACTTTTAAGATTTTCTCTTGTAATAAATCTTGGTCTTTCTTCCTCCCTGCCTGCCTGCCTGCCTTTTTTCATGCTTATAGTTTTTTGAGTTCCTTGGAGCTGTAGGTTTATAATTTTTATCAAATCTGGAAAATTTCTGGCCATTATTTCTTTAAGAACATATTCTGTCCTGCAAACCCTTTTACTTGGACTCCAATTATATATATGTTAGATCACTTGATATTTTCTTTGAAATTCTTTTTGTTTGCTTTTTTTCCAGCCTTTTTACTCTGTGTATTTAACTTTTGCATAGTTTCTGTTATTGTGTTTTAAAGTTTCATAGTATTTAATTGCCACAAATCCTGTCCAGTAAAATTTTAATTTCATATATTTCAATTTTCATTTCTATAAATTTTATTTGGTTATTTTTTATACCTTTTATTTCTATCCTTGCTATATTTATATTTTTCCTTCAAGTTCTTGAACATATTCAACATATTTACTATTATTGTCTGCCATTCTATTATCTCCATCATGCCTGGATTTGTTTACACTGATGGATTTTTTTTAATATATACTCATGGGACTGATTCTTTGCATGTCTACAAATTTTTTATTGGGTGATGGGCAGTATGAATTTTACATTGTTGAGTGTTTTTTCCTTTGGGGGTTTATTTTGCTGTTCCTTTAACAAGTGTTGGTAGACAATTAAATTACCTGTAGATCACTTTGATTGTTTTGAGATTTGATATTAATATTTTGATAAAATATTTTCTAAGTTTTCTTGTGATTTCTTCCTTAACCAATAAATTATTTAAAGTATATCATGTACTTTCCAAATGTTTGAAGATTTTCAAATTGTATTTTCTGATATCTACTTTAATTCTCTGTGATTACAAAATACACTTTCTATGATTTCACTTGTTAAAATTTTTGAATTTTTTTATGGCCCAGAAATTATTATCATGTCTTAGTAAACATTTTATGTGAATTTTAAAATAATATATATTCTGCTCTTACTGGATGAAATGTTCTATAATTATACTTTATTCTCACTATCAATCTATGACTGTTCTGAGGCCTCTACTGAATGTCCCGTGTATTCAACATGGTCTCTCCACTCCAGACTCTGGAAATAGTTCCTAGCCCCGTGTGCACTCTGGAAACTTTAGCCTTTGACTCTCCAGAATTATTCTTTCCCTAAAGGTTGTGCTATGTTTGATTTCATGGAGTTTTTATCTTACTCATGTCCAAGCTGGTATCCAGTCAAAGACTCACATTGACCCCTATATTAATTTTAGCACCATTCACTTGCAGTCCCATTTTTTCTGACACTCTGTCCTGAAAATTTTAGCTTCCTTAGCCTCCTCAAATTTTGATCTCTGTAGCCTCCAGTCCAAGACTGTAAAGCTCTGTTTGGGTTTTTCCTCTATGGACATTGATCCAGAAATTGTTTTCAGCAAAAAAAAGCCAGAGCAATCTTGAGACTCACCTCCGTTGTTTTTCTTTATTAAGGATCACAGTCCTGTGCTGCCTGTGGTCTAACATCTGAAAGCAGTTATTTCTACATTTTGTCCGCTTTTCTAAGTACTTATGGTGGGAGGATGAGTCTGGATCCTGTTACTTTCTCACGGCCAGAAGCAGAAGTTGTTTAACTCATTTTTTCAATGCTGGACAAACCAGCCCAATAAATATTTAGGGCAATAATCTATAGAAGAATTGTAGAGTGGAATTCTTTTGCTTTTTAGTAACAATAGCTGGTTATTACTGAGAACCTATTATTATGAGGCACAGTGTTGGATGCTTTATATGTCTTTTCTTATTTTGTTCTCATAATGGTATATAAAGAGATGAATTATCATTTTCACTTAATAAGTGAGGATATGGTGGTTGTAAACAGTAAGTAAGCACCAGAGTTCAGATTCAAAGCATGGGCTGTCTGACTGCTGGCCCTGGTCCATTCTTCTGTATTCCTCCCCTCCTTTGAGCTGCCTGGTAGAAGGACAGAGTGGGTGGCAGTACATGAGGGATTGACAAAGTGGAAGGAAGATTTTAGGATCGAAGGAGAAACTAGAGATGAAAGCATAGCCTGGCAGAGCCACTATATATGGCTGGCCTCTACCATGACTCATAGACCCCTCAGGTATAGGCCTGTCTTAATCTAAAATGGTGTATATGTCCCTCGCTTTGAAAAGCTTGATTTAAATTCACTTACCCTAATGGTTCTCTGCACCATTCCTAACTTGTAGAAAGTCTGTGATTTTTCCTCCTGCCATTTGGAGTCTTTACTTTGTGAGGGTTGTGTCTGGCCTCTTGTTAATTTCCTCTGACTTCTGGCTACTTGGTTATGCCCTTGCGGGTTTTCTCTTTGGGATTTTCCCATCTCTTTCTGATGCTATTATGAAATAGACCTTTGGTCTCTGGGGTTCTTTCCATAGAGTTTTAAGCATACTTTTGTGATTCCTATTACTAAAAAAAATTTTTCCTCGATCGTCAACTTCTGCCTAAGCATGAGCCAATTTCCTTACTTGTATTTTTGGCCTGTGTTTCTCGAAAATAGAGCTCAGTCTGCCCTTTCTGCAGACACATACCGTTGCAGCACCTCTCCCACCTGGATTCCTGAGGTAGTCATAGCACACGAATAGCATTCAGAGATCTACTTGAAAACCTCTTACTACCCAAATCAAATAGCTTTCCATCAACCCTGCTTTTATTTAATTTAGCTTCTGATTTGGGGATTCAATTGGTCATTAGAACCCTTTATCACCTGTAATTATCCTCATTTTCTTTTCTCTTTTAAGACTTAATATGTACCCTGGCTGGACTTCCTGGGCATTACCTCATATTCTTCTTCTCTCTAGGTGGTGCTAAATTTGTTTTGGAAATCAGGATCTTTCTTGCCTCCAAACCTATTATCTGTATGGTGCAACTTGACCCAGAGCTTTTGGTCTCACTTCTTATTACAATAAAAATTAAATTTGGGGGCGGCAGTTAGGTTGCATTATGTGTGCCAACTCTAATGGACTAAGAATGGCTACCAAGAGTGCTAGTTGATAAGGACTCTGCGGACTTGTTAAGATTAAAGGGGGAAAGTGTGCTATTAGCAATGGCTACTATGTTCAAGGAAAGGGAGAGCAATGACAAAGATGTCAAGTGTTGGCCAATGTTGGAAACATTTTCTTCCCTGATGACAATAGCCACAGGCTGACTGGCAAAATTTGAGTACGACTCAAATTCTGACTGTTTGATTTTCCATCAATTCTACATTTTACCACAGATGCACATGTCTCTGTTTTCCATATTTTACTCCCTGAATAAAATTATACTCTTCCTCCATTTTCATTTGTCTTGGCTCCTAAGGGAGATCTGCTACTGTGACAACATTGGGCCCATGTCCTCTAATTAGATGTCTGCCATTTCATGTTGACCTGATTTTGGTCCACTCTCTCCGAGTCCCTTAAATATCTCCAGAATAGAATGTCTTTTCCTATCAAGTATCTTCTTTCTTATACTAAATTTTGATTTTTACACATAAATAAATAGCATTGTCATTCTGATCCTAGACCGAGGAAAAGAAACTCAATATGTTTCTTTAAAATTGGAATTCAATTTCATATTTTGTAGGGTTTCTTTTTCCTGATGTGTTGTTCCTTGTTTAGTTGTTTATCTAATGTGCATCTTATGCTCCAGACTTGCTGGCATCTCTTGAAAAGATAGGCACTGCTTAAAGAAGTTTTGTTATGCTTTGTCAACACACAAACATTTGTGCTTGTTAACATTCTGTTGTTATTTTGGTATCTGCTGTCTGACGTTATTACAAATGTTTAATACATGGTAATGATGTTTATGGAATCACTTCACTACCATAACAGTAGAGGCTCATGGTCACAGTGGCAGGAAAGACACAATAAGCTTGTCAAACCAGTTTATTACAGACCAACTGCCCACTTTCTCTACAAGTATATGTGGGCAGGCTGGAAGCCTGCTGCCATGGCACCTTGCTGTTAGCCTGTGTGTTCATACGGGGCTCAATTTGCAGTCTTCCCCACATCCCTGGGGCACATTTCCACACCCCCACTGAGTTATCTCTGCTTGAAAACTCCATATAATGGAAAGGTGCCCATGAAACAACTGTCAGAGATTAGAACAGCAGAAAGAAATTGAACCATTAATAATAATATGTGTATGTGCATATGTATGTATGTGCATATGTGTATGTATATTTCGTAATATTTCAGCTTTTATTATGACACTTGATTCTGTAGAATGCCATAGAAATGCCACTCTAAACACTTCCTAGAGAAAAGTAAAGAGCAAAGGAACTGTAGGGAGGCCAGAAAAACATTGGCGAATGAGACAAATTTTCTCATGAGATTAGTGAGATGGAACTAAGCAGAGGAGGAATACTCTAGAGAAGGAATTGTCCACTCAGTTCCGGATCAGCATTTTCCAAAATTCATTTTCTGAAATTCCAGTCCTTAGAAAGTTAGTAGATGCTAACATAGAACAAAGTATTCCATACTCAAATGAGTTTTTTAAAACCTGGATTACCCAAGTTAAACTGGTTTCTTTTCTGCAGGACTTCTCAGGTCTTTCGATATGGTAATGAGCCCTTTAACTTCAAGAGTGAGCAAGAGGATGGGGCATTTCTCAATTTACTTAATTACAGAACCTTTCTTTATAGACACAAGGCTGGTTTTGCAGGAACAAGTGGTCAAGGTCATTTCACCCTGGGTTTTGATAAATGTATATTCATTGCATAAACTTGAGCATAGTATGCATATAGTTGTAAGAGTAGGTTTATCAAAATAATAATGTTCCATTAACATGAGCCAAGAAAGCAGTTCTTTGTGAAATAAGAAAGCAGTTCTTTGTAAAATGTTTTGACCTGGAAATTCAGAGGCACAGAAAATTTAGGGGCTTTTAGAAGACATTTGATTTCATGTTTGTAATGCACAGGCATAGGCTTTATGCCTTTTCTTTGAGGCTGTTTTGAAGACAAATAACTGTTCAGTAACGATATTGAATTTCTGAGGGAGAAATTATAAATTCAAGATACTGACTTGATTTATTTTAAATTGTCTTCTCACATTTAAGAGGACAGCATAGAGGACAAGGAGCCCTGCTTTATCACTTTCCTTCTTAAATCAGGAGAAAGAGATCACATCCTACCATCATTCCTTCTCACACCTCACATTTCCAGCTGTATCTTTATATTAATATACCCTTGTACCCACTCCGTTCTCTGGAACCTCGCCCTATTAATTGCCTCTTTGAATCTGTCACTTTTCACGGTATCTTTGTACCTTCTAACATGCTTAAATATCCCTCGGTTTTATAAAATAAATCTCTACTTATCTCCTTCTCTTTACTTCTCAGTCTTTCAAAGGAGAGTCTGTTCTCTGCTTCTTTTACTGTTTTATTTTGCCTCACTCCTTTTTCAGTCTGTTTTTTGTTAAAAATATCTCTTCAAACAGAAAATACTTGCAAATCATATATCTAGTAAGGGCTTAATATCCAGAACATATAAAGAACTCCTAAAAGTCAACAAGAAGAAGACAATCAACCCAATTTTAAAAATGGGAAAAGGGCTCAAATAGACATTTCTCCAAAGAAGATATACAAATAGCCAATAAGCACATGAAAATATGTTCAACATCCTTAGTCATCAGGGAAATGCAAATAAAACCCACAATGAGATACTACTTCATATCTGTAAGGATGGCCGTAATTTTTTTTTTAAAAAAGAAAATAACAAGTGTTGGTAGAACCCCGGCACATTGCAACATTGCTGGTGGGAATGTATAGTGGTGCAGTCGGTATGGAAAATAGTTGGTATTTCCTCAAAAAACTAAACACGGAATCAGCATATAATCCAGCAATAACAATTTCAATCTTAGGAATATACCCCAAAGAATTGAAAACAGCAATTGGAACAGATACTTATACAGCAATGTTTATCACAACATTATTCACAATAGTTAAAAGGTGGAAATAACCCAAATGTCCATCAGCAGATGAAGGCATAAACAAAGTGTGGCTCAGTATATGCTTATAATAGAATATTTTTCATCCATAGAAGGAATTATGTACTGATACACTAGATAACAAAGACAAACCTTGAAAACATTATGCTAAGTGAAATAAGCCAGACACTAAAAAACAAATACTATGTGATCCCACTTACATGACAGATCCAGATTAGACAGAGCCCTAAGGACAAAAAGCAGATTAGAAGTTACCAGGGTTTGAGGGGAGGGGAGAATGGGAAGTTATTGCTTCATGATTGCAAAATTTCTGTTTGGGGTGATGAAAAAATTTAGAGAAAAGGTAGTGTCGATGGTTGCCCAACATTGTGAGTATAACGAATGCCACTGAATTGTTCCCTTAGAAATAGCTTACATGACAAATTTTGTGTTATATCTATATTTACCATCAAAAAATACCTCTTCAGAAATGAGAAACCTTTTCCTGAGGAAAAACAGGGCTTCGTAGACTCATGAAGGTCTTTTCATTCCGCGGGGTCTTTGCTGGTTGCTCAGATGCCGCTTTCTCAGCGAGACCTTAAAATTGCCGCTTTCTCCTACTTTAGCGTTTGCTGTGGTCTTTCCTTGTTTCATTTGCCTTCATAATATTCACCCAGCTGACATACTGTATATTTTAATTAATTACCTCTTTTTAATGTCTCTCTCTCAGCTAGAATGTAAGCTCTGTGAGGGCAGAGATTTTTATCTGAATTTTTCCCACACCCGCGCTATATCCCCAGTGTCTACAACTGTGGCTGGTCTAGTGTAGGCTCTCAATAAATCTTTTTGGAATGACAGATCGGTGAATACATTCCTAGAAAAGGCTCACACAGTAAAGGGAATGGAACCAATCTTTTTCTTCCTTAGCTGCCCTTTGGGTGAGACAAGAGTTTATTCCACTGTCTTATAAGGAAGTCAAACCAAGGACTGAGGAGGACGGGGAACCATGAGAGGTGAAAGCATTGCTTATAATAAAATACACTTGAAGGTTGGATAGCAGCTGAAATGGATTTTTTTAATGTAAAAATGCAAAAACAAAATTGCATTTTAAAAATATTTGCAATTCCTTCTGCTAACATAGCCAGAAGCAGGCTGGGCTCCAAGGATCTTCTCTGAGCATGTCTACATTTTCCAAGGATTAAGCAAAAAGAAAAACAAAATTAACAATTTTTATTTACTAAATGGTAGCACTGAGAAAATGGGAAGAAGAAGTCAAGAAAGAAATATTCCTTTTGTAAGTTTCTGGAAGTTCCCACTGTCAGGAAAGCTCAGGTGTGTGGACCTTGAGCCAGGTGTGTCCCTGTTGCTAGGTTCAGCTGCCGCTTCCTGCTCTTGGTGCTATTTGAACCCAGAAGAGGTCTTCCAGATGCTCATGCTGCCCTGCATGCCCCCACCCTGGCCTCCTGCTTGCCTCCTTCCTGGCCCTCTTTGGTCTGTAGCCAGCAGCCTCGTTAACCTGCCTTGCCACCCGGATTCTGCAGCATGCAGGCCGTGTACGATGCTCCTTCTCTTTCTCCCTCCCCGCCTCTGCAGATGCTCAGTATGTATCTATTGAGCAATTCCAGTTGCAAAAGGAGTTCCAAGCAATGAATTAGGCATGCTGCCTGCACAACTCCACAGGCACTCAAGAGGTTTAAAAAATTCTGAAACCCTCGCGGCCATTGCTGAAACCATTGCCGAAATCACGGCTATGTTTCAAGGCCCAACTCAAATGTCTCCTCTTCTTTGAAGCCCATCCTCAGTGTCCCCACTGTCCTCTCTGAGCACTTTGTGCACCCCTATATAGAACTAAATGATTGCATATTGGCACCCTTTCTATTCTGTGAACTCCTCCAGGACAAAAACAATGTTTATGTATATTGCTATGCCCTGCTCCTAGCTTCCTGTCTGATGTAAAGAGATAATACAGCTTTGCTGAACTCTGATTTTCTCTGCCTGCCTGCCTCCCTCATCCTCTCCCTCAAACCCTCTCTTTCTCTCTTCTCTTCTTTCCATTCAATTTTCCTTCCTTTCTTCCCTTCTTCTAAGATCTAATTCTAGAACTTTTAATGAACTCTTCCAAAGCCATCCATGAACGTGCATACCAGGATTTGTTCATTTTCCTAGGAATCCATCTTCTACCCCATCACCATATTACTCCTTATTCTGTTTCCATCCCTTTCCAAAATTAATAGTTCTTAACTAGGGAACATGGATTCCTAAAAATTCAGTACAAACTTGTGCATGTGTGCGTGTGGCTGTGTGTTATATTTGTGTGTGTGTGCACAAGAGTATTTGTGTGTACACGTAAGTGCACATGCATTCGTTGTGTGGAGAGAGTATCCAAAGGAGTCTGTGAGCCCTGCCTCCCCCAACCCTGCAAAAAAGCTAAGAACTTTGATGCTTTGTTTTAGTATAATGTAAAAGATAAATTTATTTTTTATAAAATAAGTACAAGACATAAGAAAAGATTTTTTTAAAAACCATTTAAAATGCTTCCATAGTCTTCAAAGCACTCATCTACCCATAGGCAAGCCTTCAAGAAGACTCTTGTAATCAAAAGTGGAAGAGTGACCTGAGGTACCCTTCACGGCATCAGGATAGCAAATCCACACTCTCGATACACAGAACTGTGGTAAGCTGTCCTACATTCCAGGAAATGTGCAATACTCTGAACAAGATGACAGATTTAGGGTTTTATCCAGCAACAAATTATCTTTGTCGCTGACCTGCAGAAGTTCCAGTTTCTTGGGTTGTGCAGCCTCGAAAGGCACTTCTTGTTTGAAACGGAGGTGCACCGTGGCTGCCTCAGAAGGATGAGAGCATGTGGAGCGTGCGTGGCAAATGCACATGTGCCAGTTCGAAAAATCATTTCGAGCACATATGAATAATGATCGTGGTTGCCTGGCACCTTATTCCAGAAGGCTTCCTCATGCCCTCCACCCAACCCTCACCCCTGGCAGGCTGGTCATTAGCCATTCAGAGCTTTAATCAAAAGGAGCCCAAGATATAAGATTGCAGGATCTCTTTAGGGCACAGCCCTATTCCAGTGGTTAGCAGAGGAAAGAAAAGAACTGCTAATGCCAAGTAAAGATTTCCTTCCCTCATTAACAGTGTGAATTAAATAAGGTCACGTAAAGAAGTGTGCATTCACTTTCAAGCAGTACCAGAGAAATCCTTTCTTAGCTCAGCAAAATCAGGGCATGGCTCTCTTACTTACCACAAGAGTGTTGATAAAGTGGGAGGTTCTGGGGCTGAACTGTCAGGGGGCTTAGATTTAGGTCCCATCTCCACTAACCAAGTAAGTGGTCTTTGGTAATCATTTGACTTCCAAAAATAATACCGTCGTTTTCTCGATAAAGACTTATCTATGTTATCACATTTCACTCTCAAAACAAGTTCATGAAAAAAGTGTTATTGACCCCATTCTATAGAAGAAAAAACTGAGATGACATGAGCTTAGATAATTAGTTCAAAATCCTACAGTTAGTATTTGGTGTGCAGGGTTTTTGTTTTTCCCCAAAAGCTATTACTGCCTCTTCCCAAAGGATATTCAATAAACATTTTCACTTCTGGATTTTTCTTTGTGTTTTTTTCTAAGCAGATGATCATAATAATAAGACCTATCTTTTGTGTGTGTACGTATACTTACAATTGGTCAAATACTGTCCTAAATAAAACCTTTTCTCAGAAACCCAAATGATGAAGGTATTAGTGAAGGTTCTTCAAAGAAGGAGAACCAATAGGAGACATATAGATATTTACTATAAAGAATTGGCACGCATGATTTTGGAAACTAAGTCCCAAGACCTACAGTTGGCAAGCTGGAGACTCAGAAGAGCTGATAGTGTAAGTTCCAGTCCAAGACTAAGTCTAAAGCAGGAGAAGACAAATGTACCAGCTCAGAGAAAATCAAACAGAAAGAGAACAAATTCTTTCTTACTCCCCCTTTTTGTTGTATCCAGGCCTTCAACAGAGTGGATGAGGCCCACCCTCTTTGGGGAGGGCAATCTACTGTACTCAGCCTACCAATTCAAATGTTAGTGGCATCCTGAAACACCCTTACAAAAACACCCAATGTAATATTAATATTTAACCAAATACTTGGGCACCCAGTGGCTGAGTCAAATTGACATGTAAATTTAAACAGCACAATCTCTCTAATAATGTTTTAACAGAAGAGTAAGCTGAGACTCTAAGAAAGTTGTCCTTTATCATCAGCTGATAAAGAGAGGCAGATGTGATATTCAAGAATTTTTGCTAAAGCCTAGTTTCATTAGCGCATCCTTCCCCAATTTATACCTGTTTGATTAGATTTTATCCTTCGTGGTCGTGACAAGAAATGGGAAGAGTAATTGGGGAATCCAGTTGTGATAATTCCTAGGAAAGCAAGTAAATTTCCAAAGCAATGGAGTGTGAACTACCATCTGCCTTTCCTAGAGTTTCCTTCCCTGAACTGATGGCTCCAGGTAGAACAGGTACAGTATTAAAGATCCACCAACATATACCTACTTCAACAATATAAGAAAGAGATGGACCAGGTCAGTCACCAAGAAGGTGTTCGCTCACATTTATGTGTAACTCAAGCCCATCTCCTAATGATCTCATCCTTTATTGCACAAACACCTCAACCCTGCAAATACCATTCCAAGATGGAGTTAACTGGGCCAAGTGCTTCTCTGCACCTAATTATTTTTGCTTCATTTGCATCTTTTTCATTGTATCATTAACATGAGGAGGGGGCTCATAGCTGATATAATTAGGAGTGATGCCAGTATTGCTCAGTCTTAGCCAAGACCTTCACCTCACTTGGAGCTGTTGGTGTCCAACAATGTTCTTGGCCCCCACTTGTGGTCACAAAAGTTTAAACACTCTGTAGCCCTTTCTGTATTCATGGGTTTCTGCCAATACCTCCCACTAATTTACTGATAACTCTTTCTACTTTTACTAACTAAACCCAATATATTTTCCTTCTCTAAAGCAATAGCTTTTCCTCTATGTTTTTCAGCTTTGGAGTTTGATCCTTCACCCTTTTTACCTGGAAAATCAGGATAGTGATACTTTCCTTGCTGGTTCCGTGGGTTCATGAAACATGCGTGTAATACCTTGAGTTCTTCTACTGTTATTTTTTCTTAATCTCATTTTAATTTTATCCAAATAATACATGCAATGCTTTTAAAGGTAAGATAATTACCATAATACCTATAAAGGGAAAGAATACCACACTTGTGATTCTCACTCTTCTTAGGCAATCATTTCCAAGTTTCCATTAGTGTTTCTTTTGCTATTTGCCTCCATATTTCCAAAAAACATCATTTTTAGAGATTACGCTAAGCATGGTCTCAATGAATCACATGGCTGATTTTGCAGGCTTACATGTAATTTCTATATTTTCTGTAGAATTTTTCATTCCATATCTACAACCCAGCTACAGCTGGCATCCTCAACTAAAAAATCTCTTTATTTCAACCTTTTCAGAGAACAAACTTCTTGTTTTATCTTGGATGGGGAGACTTGTGCACTCTGATGACATATTTTAATGGTCCAAACAAGGGTCAGTAAACTGTGGCCTGTGGGCCAAATATGATCTGCTGCTTGTTTGTAAATGAAGTTTTATTGGAGCACAGTTATGCCCATTCATTTAAGTATTGTCTATAGCTGCTTTCACACTGCAACAGTAGAGTTGAATAGTTGGGACAGAGCCATATGATAAACAAAGTCTAAACTATTTACCGCCTGATCTCCTATGGTCTGAATGTTTGTGTTGCCCCCAAAACTCATATGTTGAAAACCTATGTGATGGTATTAGGAGGTGGGGCCTTTGGAAGGTGATTAGAATATAAGGTACAGCCCCCATGAGTGAAATTCATGTCCTTATAAAAGAGAGGCCCCAGAGGGCAGCCTTGCCCCTTTTCTGTCAGGTGAGGCTACACAGAGAAGACAGCCCTCACCAGACACTAAAATCTGCTGATGCCTGGATCTTGGATTTCCCAGCCTCTAGAACAGTGAGAAAAAGATTTGTGTTGTTTGTAAGCCACACAGCTTATGGTATTTTGTTATAGTAGCCTGAGCAGAATAAGACATAGCCCTTTACAAAAAATATTTGTCATCCCCTAAATTATACTTATATACTTTTAATCAATGCACCTATTTCTAACTCATTCTGCTCTACTATCTTCAAAATTACCAGGTGCCTTCTATTCCTGAAACCTTCTAGGCATTTGTGGTATAGTTTAAATCAGCTCACCTCTCACCAGCATTTCCCCACTACATGTAGTTGAGTTTCAGTGTTCTTCTCCCTGGTATGTCAGTTACCACTCACTCATCTGGATTCTGTCTTCCAAAAAAATCGTTATCTCTGCTATTGTTTTAACTCACATTCTCTTCTTGAAGAGTTATGCCTCTTTTCTGACCTTAGTATCATTTTAGTGGGGTTGGGGAATTTATCAGTCGGTACTTTTCAGAAAATGATAAGTCACACAAGGTATTTCAAGGAGGGAAGAATTTAATTTAGGAAATATAGATGTTTAGGATACTGTGGAGTTTCAAAGATCAAAAAACAAACCTCTGCTTATTCTCAAGTTCACTGTTAGCTCTCAGAGAGTCAGAAAGTTGCAGAAGCCACAGGAAACCACCAGCAGTGATCAATGATGCTTAGGACACTGAGTCAAGTGCAAAACTGCAAACCACCTGGAGGCATCTGCAAACCTCAGATCCACTGAGGCTACACCTCTGCATATTCCTGCCAAAGGAGCAATAATATCAGGTCTGCCTCTCTTCTACCTTTGCCCCAGCCTGGAGATATTCTGTCCAGGGATTGTGGGAAATGAAGCGTAGAAGGGGGAGACTGCTATGTTGCCAACAGTCCATCACAACCAGAGATAAACAAAGGGTTTTGGTCTACCATATTTAACTTTTCAACCCCCTCTTTTTCCTGTGTACTGTCAAGGTTTCTGTGAAGCCACTGACACCCACTAGCTGGAACACTGCATTCTGAGTCCACAGACGTGGGTTGGATACTTAGTGTTGTGTGACCTTGGGCAAATCATTTAGCCTTGACATCCCTTAGGCAAATGGAGAGAGAGAAAAAAAGCAAAACAAAAACAAAAACAGAAACTTACTTTAGGAATGCTGTGAAGAAAATAAGATAGTGCATGTTAAATGTTTTTAATAAAGTATAAAATGCCACCTAAATGGAAAGCATAGCTATGAAGACAAATTAATTCTGGCTTACGTTTCTGACTCCAAAGAACAGCAATGTATGTCTCCAGGGAATACGTCTACCTGTCAATCTCACCCCGAACTTCTTTTTATCTGTCCTTTTTCATACTAAAAAAAAAAAAAAAAAACTATTTCAAATCCTAAGTGTAGCAAAATGTCACCATCGCGCTACATTTATATCATTCTTCATCAGCCTATGGCAGATGTTCTGACAGATAAAGAGAACCGTGGGCAGCTCTAAGACTTGAGGAAAAGTGGCTCAGAGTCTACTGTCTATTACATAGCCTTGTTTTCATGCAGAGGCCTCAAGGTTGCAAGACGTCATTTTATTTTTATAATTCTAACTGAGGTTTCTTACTGGCAATATCAATCTCAAATATTAAGTATATGCTACAGCCAAAAATGAAATCTGTTACTGTCATAAAATAATAAAAATAGTACTTTCACTAATTTGAAAATGATCCCATTTTTCTTTTATTCAATGCTAGTCTTCTGCCTTGATTATGACTATTAGGAAATTAAAGCTTACTGAAATATGTAGCAGGGTTGGACCCAATGGAGATTAAATTTGTATTTCGTGTTCACTTTTCCTTAGAAGGAGGGGGCCAGAACACCATTTTGGAATCATAGAAAATGAATCTTTTTCAAATTACTCCAAGTAACTCTATTTAGATGTGTAGGCACAGGGTCATGGTTTCATTGTCAAAAAGAGGGTATATTCAAAGCTTATGTGCTTTGAGAATTTAAAAGGAAAAACTTGCCAAACCCTGGGAAGATCCTTGGAGAAGAAGAAAAGAGTATGGTAATTCTAGGTTCACTAGAGGACAAATGTCAGAACCAATTCTAACACACAGAGAGAGGGCCTCCAGGAAGACATATGCCCCAGAACAGGGCTTCTCAAAGTATGACTCATAGACCCCTGGGAAGAGTGGGTACATGAAGTCAAAACTATTTTCATAATATGGTAAGACATGATTCACCTTTTTTTCCCTTATGTGTTGAAATTTGTTCCAATAGTGCAAAAGCAAAAGCAATGATGGGTCAAATTTAGCTTGAATCAAGACAGTGGGCATCAAACTAACAATGCAATATTCTTCATAGCCACAAACTTACATTTTTCAAAAAAGCCAATTTCATTTAAGAATGCCTTTGATGAAGCAGCCCTTGAGTTGCATGTCTTTTTAGTATTTTGTGTGACTAAATGAGAAATACCCACAAAGCGTAACTGCTGCATTCCAAGGAATGATGGTTATCTGAGGGAAAAACACACGTGTGATTATTTGAGTTGCCCCCTGAACTGGTTACTTTTGTCATAGAAAACCATTTCACTCAAGAGAATGACTGACAGATGAACTGTAGTTATTCTGATTTCAGTATTCAATTGATATTTTCTTAAAAATTAATGCCTCCAAGGACTTCCTTGGTTTTAGCACTGAAACTCTAGCAGTTCCCCAGGAGGCTCTTAGTCTTGGGCAAACTGGGATGGTTGGTCACCCTATATGAATCTGTTATTAAAAAAAAAAAACACTGAAAATATTTGTTGTTAATAATATTTGAACTTTCAGGTAAAACTTAGAATTTTGGAAAACTTGTATTGCCCACCATGAGATTGACACCTTTCCAAATCTTCAAGGTGTTTCCGACAAGATGAAGGTGATGTTAATAAGTGTGACGTTTTATATTGCATAATAAAATATATCAACATTTGGAAGATCTGCATATCTCAATGAACCAGTATTTTCAAAAGGCCAATGCATGATACTATCAAGTCTTAC
>CAUYSK010085621.1:0-59549 GCA_963575035.1 Avahi laniger | reverse complement strand
TTATTGTTAATTTGTTCATATGGGTCATTTGGGGACTTTGGGGAACTTGTAGTTTGGATTTTACTTGCAACAGCAAAACTTGATGATATACCAGATTTGTAAACTACATCAGGCATATAAAGGCAAGTGGATTTTTTTTTTAATTTTTTGGTAGAGATAGGGTCTTGCTATGTTGCTAAGACTGGTCTTGAACTCCTAACCTCAAGCCCTTCTCCTACCTCAGCCTCCCAAAGTGCTAGGGTTAAAGGCATGAGCCATTGTGCCTGCCCTAAATCCCTTCAAAATAAAAAAATACATGTTTAGAACATTTAAAAATGTTAAAACATTTAACAGCTATACAATCTGAGTCAAACAGAGCATTTTTCAATGCTCTGGGAGATGCAAGATCAACAAAATCTAGTCTCTGCCTCTGGGAACATGAAATCTGTTTGGGGACACCAGGACAAAAATGAAGATTTCCATAAAAGCTTTCATCAACTGCCATTCCAATCAACCCCTTGTCCTCTGAGAAGCCTTTCCAGCCTGCACCCTGTCCTTGAGGGGAGGTGGGTGCCGCCTAAGTTATGATTGCAGCCTGTGCTGCCCTTGGGTAGAGAGCCGAGCGTCTGAAGACCGGCCTCAGTCTCGGCTCATGGGAGATGCTCCCGAAACGCACACTGGTTGGAGCACAGGCTTCGGAGTCAGTTTTGGGTTCTAGTTTCAATCTAGTGATTCCTAGTTATGGAGACCGAGCCAGTGAATTTACTAAACCTCTGAGCGTTTCTGCTGTCTTGGCTCATTGCTTCATGCTGCTTTTAGACAGTTTTGAACAGGAGAAGGGGGGTCGGAACTGTTCATCCTAAAAGGTGGGCAGAACTTAGACAAGCAGCCCACCCTTTGTGTAGCTGGGTGGAAGCTGCTGCAGCCATCATTAGCAAGTCCTGTCTGACATTTCAGAACATCCAGTCAGGCTGGCCTGTGGGTGAGTCCTTGGGCAGGTTACTTTCTTTCAGACTTGGTTTCCTCATGTGTATAATGGGAAAAGTGATACTTTACTTGCAGGGTAGTGGTGAATAAAGTATATGTGAAGTACTGACACATTTCAGAGCATTCAGCCATCGTCCCATCCTACTTAGAACTTTTACATACTCTATACATTAAAGCTAAATCATTTATCTACATAAAATAAATTGGTTGTTTTAATGAGCTACATAGTAAAATGACAGTGGCATTCGATTTTAAAAATGTCAACTTGATATCATCATAGTACTTACCATTTGTATGTTACACTATTTAAATGTCGGACCTGGTTTGTTTTTTTCTCCAGATGGTATGTTACTTATGGTCATGAACTCATTTGGAAGAACAGGGAGCCTCTAGTGAAAATCTGGCATGAAATGAGGACTAATGGCCCCAAAAAAGGAGGTGGCTCTAAGTGAAACTGGGGTCGGACAGTACTGGTGCATCCGG
This sequence comes from Avahi laniger, assembly GCA_963575035.1. NCBI lineage: Eukaryota > Metazoa > Chordata > Mammalia > Primates > Indriidae > Avahi > Avahi laniger. The sequence goes on along the minus strand of CAUYSK010085621.1, from coordinate 58,100 downwards.
GCTGTGCTGCCTGGGAGCCCCCAGGAGCACCTGGGCCCTGGAGTGACCACATCTGTGCTCCTGCTTGGAAGACACCGGCACCTGGCCTCCCAGCGATTTAAACTGTGTCCCGCAGTCCATGTCTTACTAGAAAGTGAATTATGACAAAGTTGGAAATAAAGGTTTATATCTCTAGTTTGTAAGCAGAGGGTGTGTGTTTTGTCTTTAAGAGCACGAATGCTTCTCTGGCATCTTGCTTTCGGTTGTTACACTGACGTAGTTTGAGCCGGGGACCGGGCAGAGTGCACGTGGAAAGGCCTAATCAAAACGCCGAGGTGCTGGCGTTTGTCCACGGGCTCTGTGGCACCTCGGTACTCACCTACCCCTTCCTGGCTTGGCTGGCAGAAGTCACAGTATCATAGTGTTACAGCTCTTTGGGAATCTGTCCAGCAGGTTTTCCAATCCTCACCAGAAGACCCTCCACCCTCCCCCGTCCCCCAAAAAAGTCACAGTATCTTCTCTCTGGCACGATCTGAAGTAACAGCTGCAGTATTTTCTAAATTTTCCCAAGAAAGGTAATGATTTCTGGCAGTGAGTGGCATATGCAAAAAGCTATTTTTAAGTTTTGCTTTCTAGGTTAAAATTGTAGATAAGAAGTAGAAGGAAGTGACTCGGATAAATTCAGACGTGAATCTGAGCCAAATTGCATCTTATATCTGAAAATGTACATTCCAATTGAAAAATCTTACTGAAATAGCACACCGTGGTCATCATCACAGCCTCTATAGTAGAGCTCGATGTCCTCACGATTGAGAATTATGTCTAGAAATGCGATTTGGGAGTTTGTTTTTCTTGAAAGGATTTACAGGAGAGTTTTCAGTCTTGGTGGTCAGAAAATGTTACAGCAAATCTTGCACCTCTGCACTGAGGGGCAGTGAAGGCCCAGATGTCAGCCGTGTCTGGTTAATTCGCCTCAGGTTGCGCGCCGCTGGCGATCTGAGCGCTGGGCTTGGCGAGACGGCGTGGGAGTCGCCTCTCCTCACCAGGTGGAGAACCGGATGGCAGCACGCGCCCAGCACAGAAATTGCCCAGTATTTGGCAGTTCTTCGTACCCTCTTCCACCCAGCTGGACTCGTCTCTACTGTGAAGTTCCAGTTATTCTTACCGCACACACGATTCTATGCTAAACTAGTGTCACTTCTAGGAGAGAGAAATGACTTAATCCAGCCCTCATTTTGCCAGTAAGGAAACGGGAGGTGAGATGGGAGCACCGCCCAAGGTCACACTGCCTTGCTCTGACATTTTTTTTTTATTTGCATATTTTTATTTGGAAATGTTTGTATCACTACAGTGAAACTAGATTTTAGACACTGGATGTCAGCAGTTTAGGTATCGTTAGGTTATTATAAAAGAGGCATGGAAATGTACGTGGTGAGAGATTTCAGAACTTCAGTGGAATGGGCGGCTTCGTGTCGATGCCATTTCAATAGTGATTTATTTCGGTCCGCATACTTTCCAAGAATGTCACCATCTCTAAATAAGAAATAATCCTTGTCATCTAGAACTACTTCGGTGCCTCCACATGCTGGGAAAAGAACTTTATCTCCAACTTTCACACTAACTCTCTCCACCCTTTCCTTTAGAGCCCAATCCAACAGCCACTATTGTTGCTTGTAATACTTTTCCTTGAGATTTTTCTGGAAGATAATGCCTCCTTCGGTTACAGTTTCCCCTATACTCCGTCCAACCCATACTTGGTCAAAAAGCGGAAGAAACTTTCTAAATGCTTGTCCTGCTGCGACTCCCTCCGCTGCAGCTCGCACTGCTCTTGTGCAGCTGCTGCAAGGAGAGACCCTGACATTTTTTCTTTTTTCTTTTTGGAAACGAGCAAGGTCTTACTGTGCTGCCCAGGCTGAAGTGTAGTGGAGTGATCATAGGTCACTGTAACTTCCAACTCCTGGGCTCAAGTGATCCTCCCTCCTCAGCCTCCCAAAGTGCTGGGATTACAGGTGTGAGCCACCCACTGCGCCCGGCTGCTCTAACATTTCTGAATGTGTCATGCCAACAACCCTGTGATGTAGAGGTGAAGCAAGATATGTTTTCCAGAGATGGGACTGGAGGCTGAGTTCACATGGACAGTCCCCATAGGGTCCAAAATTAAATTCATATCTTGCTTTGAGCAGAGCAGGGGAAGAGGCAATGAAGACATTTCTTCTGTCCCTGCTTTGTGATACAGAAGGAGTGTTTAGAAGTCCCTGAAGCACCTCCCTGTCTATAAAATCCTTAATACTGGAGCCTCTGTACCACCAAGTACCATTTTCCCCGGAAGTGGCCTTGGGAGATGAGAGCCTCGCTCTGGCTGCACAAGCCTTGCTGTCACGGCTTTGGCAATGGGCCCGCTGGCCTAGTTGCCCACCAGGGTATTCTATTTTCTCATCTTGGCTTCCCTGCTGCCACTGGACCACCGCCACCAAGGCCATCTCTCCCTCGCTCGGGGGCTTCTTGGGCGGTGCTGCCTTCACTGGCTTCTTAAGTGTGGGGTCCCCAGGAATGCACCCTTGGCCATTGTCTTGCCTCATTCTGCATGCACTTCTCAAGTGGGTGCACCTTCTGTGGCTTCAGTTGTCTGTGTTGGGGTGCTTTCTCCGCTCCAGGCCCCCTGAATGTCGCTGGACTGTAATTTAGTAAATGTATCTACTGCAATGCACATGTGGTTCCAGGTGCTGGGACCCCACTGCACGGTACCTCAAATATCATTCTTGGCTTAAGGAGTGATGTCTCCAATCACTGAAGCCAGAACCCGGGAGCTGTTCTAGATTTCCCTATCTGGCCTCTTCCTTCCAGAGCCCAGCCCCTCCTCTCCACACCCACTGCCTGTGCCTTAGTGTTGTCCCTCATCTCCCCAGTCCCTGTTCTTCCAGCTGGTCTCTAAGATGTCCTTGTACTTCTTCACGTGGCTGCCAGCGTGCTAAAAACACTTGACATTCTATGTTGTCACTTATAAAAAACTTTTAAGCTCCTTAGTGTGGCCACCAAGGCCCTCCATGGTTTGGTCTCCGCTACCTCTGGCAGAACCCTCATCCCTGTGCCCCACCTTCCCACCGGTTCAACCACTTTCCCTTGTGACAGGTGACAAGTCCAGCCTTCCCTGTCCCTTGTCCCTCCTTACACTGTCCTGGCTTTATCAGCCCTATTACACGTTTTTCCGTGTCTGTTGCCACCACACTAAACCTCCTGAAGGCACCCAGCGTTATTCCTCACACATAGTTTGACGAAAGAAGCAATAAAAAGAGAGCTGCTCTTTTTTTCCTGCAAAGCAGAGTATTTTAGTCACCAAGCATCATCTGCCAGGCTGACTAACCCAGGGCCCTGGCACACCCAGTTTACAGACAAAGGCAGCTTGTTCTGGACCTGGAGCGCTGGTGTGTCGCCTTCCAGTGTCTTCACCGTGCACCTGACTTCCCTCCTGCTGCCTGCCAGGCCAGCACCTGGCCTGCTCAGCTGACCTGCTGCCAACACTTTGATATGACTTTAAACTAAGACCAGCGATGTTTTGGGAGATGAGTTTGTTTTCTGGATGGCCAGGGCTGTACTGCAGTCCTTTCCTCTGAGGTGCTGACTGGATACCTTCCAAGTGTAGCCTGGAGATGGAGCTCTGGGTCATTAACGTGGTTACAATAGTGTTATTAGTAATTGGTCTGCAGTGCATATTGAGTGCATGTGTCAAATACTCAAAGCCTTTCGAGGGTGGTCAGGGAGTCGTTTCTGATACCCTGTCCTGCATTAAACAGACTGACCTTTAATCTGGAGGATTATTCAAACGTAGCTTTGCATTAAAAATAATGCATGCACAGGAGGGAAAGGAACTTTATAGCACAGTGGCCAAAGTTTTGTGACAGCTTTATAAAGCTTAAGCCTTTGGGGCCATGCTTCAAAGTTTGGGATTTTAGAACCCAGGCAAAGGTCAGCTGGTTTCTAACGCCAATTCTTTTTTTGTTTTTTTGAGACAGAATCTCACTCTCTTGCCTGGGCTAGAGTGCCGTGGCGTCAGCCTAGCTCACAGCAACCTCAAACTCCTGGGCTCAAGCGATCCTCCTGCCTCAGCCTCCCGGATAGGTGGGACTACAGGCACATGCCAGCGTTCCCCACTAATTTTTTCTATTTTTAGTTGTTTGGCTAATTTCTTTCTATTTATAGTGGAGACGGGGGTCTCACTCTTGCTCAGGCTGGTCTCGAACTCTTGAACTCAAACGATCCTCCCGCCTCGGCCTCCCAGAGTGCTAGGATTACAGGCGTGAGCCACCGCGCCCAGCCTCTAACGCCAATTCTTAATGAAAACTGGATTGGTTGTCAGAACTAGCATCACGACTAGTCGTCATGACTAACATCGGAAAGGCAAATAGGCGATGACTAACAGGCTGATTCAAACTCGTGTTCTTTGGGAAGCATGGCCCGGTGTTCCCTGTGCTAGCCTCCTGGCTGCACCTCCCTTCGTGCCCACTGGGTCCCCGCAGTGCAGCCCCAGCACAAATGCACCAGTCGCCCGGCGGCAGCCAAGCAGAGACCCTCCCGGAAGCGGCGATTAGCTAGGAATTGTCGCCATCTGGCCCTCGGCCTCTGCGAAGCCAGGTCGATTTATAAGAAACGTTTGGGGAACTTGGGATTCCCAATGAGACATTCTTCAAGTTGGATACTTGTAAATGGCTGCAGGCGGTTTCAGGTGCTCCCTGGTGACTGCAATCGTTCCCCTGTCCCCACTTTCTGGCTGGTGTCCCTCTCCAGCCGCGCGCAGCCGGCCCGGCCACGCGGTGCTGCCAGCGAGTCCGCGGCTCCCGGGATGTCCTCCCACTCCCAGGCCAGGCGCGGCGCTGCTGCGGCGCGGGGAGGGCCGCGGGGGCGGGGACGCCGGGCGGGGGCGGCGCGGCCGGGAGTGCGGGGAGCGGAGCTGCGGGCGCGGCGGGCGCCGGGGCCGGCATGGCGTGGCCCTGCATCAGCCGCCTGTGCTGCCTGGCGCGGCGCTGGAACCAGCTGGACCGCTCCGACGTGGCTGTGCCGCTGACCCTGCACGGCTACTCGGACCTCGAGAACGAGGAGCCCGGCCCCGGCGGCGCCGCCTCGCGCTGGGGCCAGTCCCCCGCAGGCGACCGGGCCCCCGGCCGGGACGTACCGCTCACCCAGTACCAGCGGGACTTCGGCGTGTGGACGGCGCCCGCGGTGCCCAGGGATGCGCCTCAGGGGCGCGGGCCGGGGGCGGGCGGCCGCAGGGGCAAGCCCTCCGCGCCCGCTGCCCGTGGCGTCTACGTGCTGCCCGTCGGCGACGCGGACGCGGCTGCAGCAGCGACCACATCGTACAGGTATGGGGCTGGGCTGGCGAATGCGTGGTGTCCAGACCCCGTGGTGGGAGGCCGGGGAGGGTGGGAGACGGGAGGAGCCTGCCGCCCGGAGGCCGGATCCCACACAACCTCGAGAGCTGCAGGCGGCCTCAGGGGTCACTCCCTTTGGTGCCTGGGCACTGCAGGCGCCGCTTTCGCTGCTCCTGCCCAAACTCGGCGTGAACGAGCACCTCCACTGACGGGGAGCTCACTCCCTCGCTCACAGCCTGCTCCCTTCTCAGGCAGCCTTGTCAGAACGGCCTGCCTTCAACTGAGTTGAAATCTGCTTCCGTTTAATTCCGCTGGGTGGGCCTAGCCTTAGGAGGGGTGCGCGCAGGCCAAACCCCCGGCTCCCTCGGTCAGTGCCCTTTGTGGGGGCGTTGGTGGTGCGCACCGAGCGCACGGGCCCGCGTGGGTGGCCCTTCAGGATCCCACCGAGCGACTGAGGGCTGTTGACTGGGCTTTCACGGAGGACAGGTCTGCGGGTCCTCCCCGCCCCCCACCCCAGCTCTGCTCCTGGGCAACTGAGGGCTTTTTTTCTCTTATTACAAAAGTAGTTCATCCTCACTGAAGAAAATAGGTAATTGTAGAAATTACAGCAAAGAAAACAAATATCCCCTTAATCCTTCCCCAAACTAGTCATTCTTTCTAATCCTTAATGTGCACTTGAGTACATAGCATTTGTGTGTTTTTACGTGGTTGGACTTTTACTGTACATGTTATTTTTCACCTATTGTGGATGTCTGTCCTTGTTACTAGACGTTCTTCCACATCATGAATTCTAATAAATGTGCAGTATTTTTATTCTATGAATATACGTCTTCAAATATTACTTATCTGTCTACTCCCTCGTTGGCTTGTAGGGTGTTTCTAATTTGGGGCTATTGAAAGCGCTATTCCTTTGGTGCAGCTGTTTCACCTCCAGGAATTTTCCCTACGGGTATCCCAGAAGGGGGTGGGAGCTCAAGGTATAAGGTACATCAAAACACGGTACAACCCTGCTGCCCTGCTGATGCAGGGGACTGGTAATTATAGCACTGCCATGCGATGGGACACTGAAGCCCTGCAGGCACTGGTAACAGGAGACCTTAAATATGTACATGTCAAAAAAGCAAGGTGCAGAACAGCATGTATGCTATTTGTGTTTTAGAAAGGACATTAACATACGCACACGCGCTCAACTAAGCACAGGTATCTCCAATGAATATAGGAGATGGAAGCTTTGGAGAGAGCAACTTGGGGAGCAATGGGGGCTGTCAGGGGTGGAAGGAAACTTCTCACTTTACCCTTTTGAACCACTGTTTTGTTTTTTTTTTAACATATATTATCCTTTTAAAAAATTTTTTTGAAGAAAAAAATAACTTCAGTGATAAGCATCCTTGTAGCTAAATCTTTGTTCATACCATAATTTCTTATGGATAAATTCCTACCTGTGGAATTAAAGAGCCAAAAAGTATGAACTTCTCCCAATTAATTTTTTTAAAAAACCAACTGCATCAAGGCATATTTTCCGTAGTGTCGAATTCACCCATTATAAATAGTGTGTACAGCTCATGGCTTTTGACAAATGTATCCACCTGGGCCACCATTATCAAGACTCAGAGAATTCCATCTCCCAAGGAGCTTCCTTCATGGGTGTGCCCTTCTTACGGAACTTGACGGGGGCAGTGGCTGCAGGGTGGCTCTCTCGCTCACTGGCACGCGCTCAAGCTGAGCTGACTGCAGCTGGCAGAGCAGACACAGGCACAGTGCGCCGCCATAGCCGGGCCCGCCCAGGTCCGATTGCCCAGGATGGGGACCTGGACCGGCTGGAGGGCCCTGAATGGCGGGAGGGCTGGACGGCCAGAGGTCCTGGGCATGCTGTGTCTTCCAATGGCTGATGTCGAGAGGCCAGAACAGGACAAGGGGTGGAACTTGCAGGGAGAAAGCTTCAGCTTCGGGAAGGAAGCACTTTTTACCAGTTAGAACTCCCTGATGTGGAGTGAGCTGCCTCTTGTGTGCTGAGCTCCTCACTGGGATGTGCTGGCAAAGGCTGAGCTTTGAGAAGTGGTCCCTCGCCTGTGTGGAGCACGTGGTGAGTTCAAACATCCTGCCGGGTCCTCACAGCTCCGGTGAAAGTAAAGGTGCTAGTTATTGCTTTCTCTGCTTTAGCACATCCCCGGCACCAGGCTTGGCATGCCCTGAGGCCTGTGTTCAGCGATCGCTGTGCCCATTCTGCACAGGAGGAAACTGAGTGGCCGGTGCTGCTCCGAACGGCAGGAAGGGAGTGGAACCCAAGTCTGCCTTGCTCAGAGACCAAATCTGTAGCCCCCACAGGTTATCATCCCATAAGAGCTGCCTCGTCAGACTCAGTTTCTTGAACTGTGTCCTGAAGCAACCAATGGAAAAGCAGTAACAGGAGCTGGGGCTCAGGGGAGCTCTCACTTCCTGCTGTATAAACTTGGGGTGAGGGTATCACTCAGCCTCACTGACCCTGTCCTCATCTGTAAAACAGGGATAGCAAGAGCTTGGCTTCCCAGACCTCTGCTGACTGCCCCCCGCCCAGCATGGGCAGAAACACAAGATCACCACTGAACTTGGCTCCCCCCAAGGCCACGCCAGCTGGCCTCTGGAACCCTCACCTCTAGCTCTGGGACCTGGCATGAGCAACCCCATCCTGCCTTCCATTCTGCAAGATGCACATCATCTAAGCAAACGTTAAATTCAGAAAGCCAAGAGAATGAACAGATCCAGGAACCCCAAAGATATGAGAGTAGACATGTGGCCACTCCTGACCCAGAGTCCTTGAGTTCCAGAGACCCCCTAGTCTTCAACCTGCCCACCCCAGCAGGTCTCCTGGCTTCAGGTCTCCATGTGATGACTGCCCTGCCTTGCTCACCTGGCCAGGTAGGCAGTCCGTCCTGCCCATGGCCGCCTGGGCCCCTCCACCTGAGCAGTTCCTCCCAGAGCCTCCCGTTGGGAATTCTGCTCTCTGGGCTGTTCAGTGCCTTTGGCCCAGGCTCTGGCCCCACCTGCTTCTGGAGGACAAGTCCCTAGCTCCTTGGTCATTTCCCACCTTCCTCCCTAGGAAGGTCAGTTAAAGGGCTAACCCAAGTTCCACAAGACTTTTTTCCCCACAATAACATCATGCACACGGATCAGCAGCCCCTCCTTTCACAAGAAAGTGAGGCTCAGAAAAGTTAAAGAATTTATCTGAAGCCATGTTGGGCTGAGAACCCAGCCCACCTGATCCTCCATCCAGGGTTCCCTGCGTTACCCCAAGTAGCCCCAGCCTTCAGGGTGCAGCTGAGGCCCACGAGGTGGCGGATGCTGGAGCGCAGGTGGAGCACTGCCAAGGGAGGCACAGCAAGGCCTGTATGCTTTACTAACCTTGGCCTGAGCCATTAGTCTGTCGTCCTCCTCTCCTGGGCAGTCACCAGGCCCTGCTGATTCCATCTTTGATGTCCCTTCTCTATTGCCCCTGCAGTCCCCTCTGACCTGGGCCCCTCCTCCGACAGCCACAGTTATTGCTCTAGCAGGTGGCTCTGGTCACTTCCTGTCCTGGGCCCCTACAGCCACCTCAGGGGAGCAGGCTCAGGCTGCCAGGCCCAAGGCTCAGCTCAGCCAGGAGATGTGGTTTGGGAACAGAAGGGCACGCCCAGGGGAAGACCTGCTTTCCCAGGAGAAACAGCAGCAGATGGTTTGGGCAGCTGGTCTCTACAACCTTGCAGCTTCAGAAGTGAAAATCACCTGATAGGGCCCTGGCCCAGCTCTCCTCCTGGCACCCTAAGCATCCCAGAGTGCTGGCCACGGACAGACACAGCCGCTCTCTGCCCAGTGGTGCCCCAGCTGTGCTGCTGCCAAGAAAAGGCAGCTTTGTTGACCTCAGGGCCTAAAGCAACAAAGAACAACCCAGGGCACATGTGGGTTCGGGCCCTGGCCAGCTGGATGCTTTTCCACATGTCACCTCGGCCAGGTGCTCCTGTGGACACAGGGTCTCTGCCTTCCTGAGCCCACCATCTAGCAGGGGAGTTGGCAGACAGAAGAGGTCTCTTTTGTCAGAGAAATAGAGGAAGTGAGTCTTTTTGCTGAGAAAGCTACTCCCAGGGCCTGGAGCTAGGTTGTGCCAGCCTTGTCATTTCCCTCCAGGGGGCCAGTCTTCCCCCATCAGCCCACTCTCCCTCCCCGAATGCTCATGCGAGAGCAGGGATCCACTCTCTCCGGCATGCAGAGCTGTGCAAAAGCCAGACCATCTTTTATAACAGGTGTTTCTGGTGGTCACTACAATTCATCCTTTCTTTTGTGTGAGTTAAGATAAAAGTATAAAAAAAACTAACGGAATACTGAGCCTTAGTTTTCTTTTCAGTCATAACCAAGTAGAGGGCCTTGGCTGTGCCAGGTGCTGTCCAGCTTGGCACCTCCTCTAGACATAAGTGGCCACTAGTGACCTGGGCTGGACGCAACAGACGTTCACTGGTTCTGGGCCTCTGGGGCCCCTCAAAATGGCTTGGCTTCTGGGCAGGCAGCTGCAGAGGATTTTCAGGGGGTTCTGGAGGCTAGTATAGAGCGTGCTGGGGCGTGCTGGCTCCGAGACCCAGCACAGAACCAGGTGATGGCAGTTTCTGGAGGAATGAGACCCAGGTGCTGAGCTCTGCCCTGAGTAAGTTTCCTCTCCTGCTGCCTTGGGAGACAGGGTGAGCCCAGACTTCCCCGTGGAGCACTCAGAGGTGAAGGGCAGGGCGGCCGCAGACCGCGTGCTCCCGAGCTGCGCTGTCTGTCTGAGGAGTGCACCTGTGCTCGGTTACTACCAGGAGCTGAAGCAGCTCAGTAGTGACAGGGTCATGACATTCCAAGAAGCAAGGGCAGAGCAGTGGCCCCTGAGGGGTCAGGGGAGGGGATGGCTGACCTGTGCCAGGTTGTGACTTGTGTTCTCTATTCCAGGCAAGAGTTCCAGGCTTGGACTGCAGTGAAACCCTCAAGATCCACAAAGGCAAAACCAGCCAGAGTCATCACTACCCACACGTCCGGATGGGACAGCAGCCCTGGGGCCAGCTTCCAGGTCAGCCAGAGGGTGTGGTTACAGAGGCCCTTACCCAGGGCTAGGGATTAAGAGTCAGACTTTGATGGTGTAAAATGGCATATGGCCAGCGACGGCAGTGCCCAACCAATCGTCCCCAAGAGAAAACCAAGGTACTTTTTGTCATTAGCCAGGCTTTGTCGGTGAGCAGGGTATCGCTCTGCCTCTTAAATCCTAGTCTTACCCGTGGCCATTCCAAATACCCAAGCATTTGTGTAAGTGGGAAGAGAAGATGGAAGGAAGGTGGGGGCTGTTTGGCTTCCCAATTCCACCCAAAGGTGGCTTCCGGGAGCAGACTTGAAAGTCTACGTGCCAATGACCTGCTAATGCAGTGACAACTGCTCACTGTAACTCCCCCCCACTCACCCTTCAGGTTAGTAGTCTTAACTCCTGGAGGACAACGAGGAGGAAATGTTTTCCTGGAGCTGGAGTGAGGGGTAGTTAAGGAAAAAGCCCACTGATATGTGGCCACGTTTCACTTTTCAGGTCCCTGAGGTGAGGAAGAAGTTCACTCCTAACCCTTCAGCCATCTTTCAGGCTTCGGCTCCCCGGATCCTCAATGTGTGACTGCCTGTGCCATGGTGCCGTGGCTGCTGAGACAAAGTGCTGAGAGGCAGGCTCGGGACCACTGCCACCGCAGCTGGCCTGAGAGCATGGCACGGTCCCAGGACCCTCTCAAGGCTGCTGTCACCAGGGCTGTAGAACAGAGGCGCGGATGGACCTGTCACCACCCAGCTCAGCTTGGCCTCAACCATCCTTTTCTTCCTCGAGAAGTTTGTGGAAGGCTTTACATCTGTTTTTAACTGCCATCCAGCCATCCTTGAGTTTTTAAGTCTGAGGAACTTAAGGATCAATTCAATTGTGAATGGAATTGGTCCATGGGGGCTCAGAAATGTGGACGTGTCGGGTCCTTCAAAGAACCAGTAATATCCACTTTGGGTGGTTTTCCCAGGATGCATGATAATTTTGGTAATTTTATAACCTATGGTAATCCAAGATCCTTGGATCTTCCTACAGATGGCCCCCCATGTTTAAGAAGTTATAGAAGACATCTCAGGTTATCACCTGCAATGTGACTCATGGTAATGCTTAGTGACCAGGATGAAATTTCCAGAAGAAATAGAGTATCAATCATAGGACTTCAATTACAAAGACGTAATTTCTTTATGACCAAAATGTTCCTTATGTTTTAACAGAACATTTCTTGGGACTGAATGAATGACATTTACTGTGTGGAAGGTCCCTAAAGACTGAATCCCACATTTTATTATTAATACTACTTAGTTTCCCTCCCAGGAAGGGCACTACCATGCACACCGGGTAAGAACTGGGAGCATTTGGGGAAGAAGGTGGCATTGGGCTCATTCCCTGAAAGACCTTAAAATGTCATCTGCACAACCCTCGCCCTCCCCTTCCCCTCTTAGTGACCAGGGCTCTCCACCTGTTGAGGAGGCAGTGCATTTTATTATCTCTGGAAAGCTCTCTCCTAACTTTCTCCATAAATTCTAGCCAGTGTGGGTGCATGGGACTAGTCTCGTCCCTTCCCTGCATAGGAGCCCTTCAAACAAACATTTAAAGGGTTTTTATATCTCAAAGATTTGAGGCACAAGCTTGGGACAGTTTTTGGTAAGGAAACTTCAGGATTTCCCTTTGGATCCTTCTTCCTCTCCAGCCCTCTGGAGAGGAGGCTCCTCTGATGAACATTAAGCCGCGGGTGGTGGCACTCAGGTTTCAGAGCCGTGTCTCCAGCTCTGGCTGCCTATACAGCGTCCCCTCAGAGGTGCTAGCTCTGGCAGGCACAGCCCTTCCTCTCATTCCAGCAAGGCAAATGCTTTGATGAGATTCACTTTGAAGGGAAGCCAGAAGCACAGGCTTACACAGAGTGCTCCATTATTTCAGACTCATTGAGGAAGGCCTGCCTGCATGGTAGATGTTTCTAAGAGAAAAGAGACTGCCTGCTGGGCATTCTGTGGGAAACGAACAGACTAACTGTACAATCTCAGATTTTACTAAAACGCAAAAATGTACTGTTCGAATTTCTTAATTTCTTTAAATTACAAGCACAAGAGACTTCTCATACTTTTGTCCTATCTCTTGGTGATGAGGACTTTAACGTAACAGGGCTGCTGCTGTAGCCCTTGGAGGCTTGTCAATCCTGAGCACCCCCTCTGTGGGCTGCAGGGCACTCTGGTGTCCACAGCACCCACTAGGTGCCCCTTTCGCTTCACCCCCTCCCACACGCTCATCCAGGAGCCTGGGGTAAACAGACTCTCTGTGAAGCTGGTTTCAGGCTCAAATCCTGGCTTCTCCACTTACTAGCCGCTAGCAATGTGAGCTTCCGTTTGTTCATCTGTAAAGTGAGGATTCTACATCTGCACCTGTTGGCTTACTACGAGCATCTGTGTTTTTCATGTGCGGGGTGCTCAGGACAGTAAATAGCCAACAAAGCACAGCTGTCAGAATTACTCTTACCTAAGCAACCCCTTCCCACTTCCCCAGGGAGCCAGACCTACTCCCATCTGCAGCCCCTAACATTCTCCAACTTGCTGTCTGCCCTGTGCTCACGGCCCCTCATCTTCCCCCCCGCCCACTGCCAGACTGTATGGCGCCTGGGAAGCCCACTTGTTCCTGTGCCATAATGGACCAGTCAGCTCTGCTGTCCCTCAGCTAGGACAAGCCAGGCCTGCTGCCCCCTGGCAATGTTGGTGGGGCAGCAGCAGTGGAAGCCCCACCGCCTCAGCCAGGCCTGAACTCTGCAAGGCAAACTGCATGCCCAAGAACCTCTTTGCAATGCACCATGACAGCTTTTCAAAAACATCCCACCCAACTTCGACAGTCTTCTTACTAGGCTTCATCATCAGAACATCTGGGTTCTTAAGAAACTCCCTCCCACTCACTCCAGGTCTGAATAAGGCCTAACACCATGCTGAGTGACCCAAGAGGCAACAGAGACAAGCCGCAGCCACGTGGTCCCAACCCATGTCTATCTTACACGCATATGTGATATGCACAAAGACACAAATGCACTGGAATATTAACAGTGGTTCTCTTTGAAAAGGGGATTATGGATAGTTTTTATTTTTTACACTTTATACTTGCTAAAATTTCTATAAGCATTTTTGTATTCTGTAAAAAACGTTTTTAAAAATAAAAAGCAATTCAATCTGTTAGCTAATTTCAGCCAAAATAAAGTGTACCACCTTATTATCCCATAACCACAGTTACCACCGCAGCAGCTGCCTCAATCAGCTGTGGGGTGCACTGCAAGGTTCAACTAGAGGAAAGCCCTCAGGTCCTCTCACACGTGGGCTTGCAGCCATTCAGACCAAGTCATTCATCCCATCTCTGCGCCATGATACAGAACTCTAGGACTTTAGGCCAAACTCTAACAAGCAGCTTTTGAGAAAAGTGAGGCCCTGCTGGATGGTGGCCCCACAGCCTGTGCCAGGCAGATAGAAGAGCTTCCCCTTTGGACAGGGTCGAGAGAGGCCCCAAAGCTGACTGTGTTGGTCCCATTCAACCAATAACATGGAGTCCTCATTTAAGGTACTGCCTGCGACATTGATCTGTCTGCTCTGTAGCTCCTGTCAAAACCCTGGCTGTGATGATTAATGTTCATGAAGGCAAGCCTGAGCATGCTCCAATTCTTGTTCTTCTAGACTATTCAAATATTCGACTTTCCCAATTTTGAACCTAAGTGTAGTCTGGTCCCCAAAAAGCTGCACACCTGACCTGTATCACAGTGCCTCCTTGCAGAGATTCTTGCGTTTAAAGAACCAAAGCTTTCAAAGTCTTTAGCTCTTATGTTTCTGCATTTTTTGTTATTATTTAGTCATCTGAGAGCAGATGGTCACAGCATAAGGACTGTGTCACAGGAGCAACTTCTTTCAGACCTCAGCACAGTCCAATTTTATCCTGCCAGTTAAACCAGTATGTTTGTTAGACAACAGAAGCCAAGTCCCTCTTTGCTTTGGCTTTGAGGAAACTGAGCTCATTTTTGCAGTTTTCCTTTGTTCCAAGCTGTCAGAAACGATTATGTCCAAGGTCAACAGGTATCTTGCAATTTTTTTTTTAGAATTTTATGTAACTGTAATCCTTTACCTTGCATGCTTGCAAATATTTTTTGGAAAGAAGTAGAGGAATTAATTTAAACACACCAAAGCCTCTACCTTCACCTCATCCCCGTGCTTTCTGACCTCATGCTAGAAGAACCTTATCTTAGAGCTTCAAACTCAGAAAAACCCACCACAAATACTAAAAGATTTATTGTAGACATTTCTGTTACACAATTATGTTACACATTATGATACAAACACATTTGAAACAGTAACACATATGGAGACTGTTAAATCATTTAATATTTCTTTTGCAAAAAGATAATTTCTTTAGGCTTTCATACCTGTAATGAACAAATTCTGTTCTCATATGGATCAAATCTTCCACCCTGTAGATCTCAGAGTCCATTTGCTGATAGAATCTGTTACCTGTGTATCAGCCTTGCATGTAGTAGTTCATATACAGAATATGTGAGCCTCACATCCTAAAACTATTTTATTAAGCCAGGGCATGCCCTACGCCCTACTGAGAATAGATTCCTTCCGCATTTGTAGCCTTCAGATGCTAAATTAAAAAGGTAGATTTTATCCTGTCACCCCCACTGCCTTACTTTCCTGACTCAAACATCTATAGGACCCATAAAACAAGAATTATGTTGCTTGGACAAGTTTCTTTGACTCTGACTCACAGGTTTCAAATTTTCTTTGAGCAGAGTAAGAGCAGATTTCTAACAGAGTAAGTTCTTCATTGTACCTTCCACACAGACCACGTTGGGAAGCCTGGGATAGGGCAGCTTCAGTAGACCTGGACACCATGCAGTGGCACTGCGAACCTTTCTTCTGTCTGCTCCCTCCATCAAGGGGGCTTTGCTATGGACGCCACCTAGTCTCACTGCTTCTGAGCACTGGAATCCCTGTCTCTGGGGTTGAACAGTAATTGCTCCAACTTTAAGGCACTCACAGGTGTTTCTTTTAAACACTTTTCTTCTTGGGAAAAACTTGACCGAGAAGAACAGAATTCTAAATCCACTGATAGGACAAACGATCCCAGCAGAGCCTTCCCAGGGCTGCTCCCACTCAACACGGATTCAGCGAAATCTCCTGCAGACCATGCAAATGGTGCAGAACCGGCTATCTGCTCGGCACACACAAGTAAAGCTGGTACAATTCTGCCAAGTGTCGGGGACTTGTGGTGGCTGCCTATTACTAGTATTAAGAGCTTCTTGGGTTACAGTCAAATCTTTTCCTGACCTACGCTGGGATCTCTCCATCCCGACGTTGCTTCTACACTGGTTGCAGTAATGCTCCTCTGCTCCACGAAACACAAATGCTGCTCAGTTTGCAGCTTCCCAGGCCTTTGTGGTTCCTTGCATGGCATTACCTCTTCCTGTAGCTGACTCACTTTGTTAAGAGTGCAGATCCTTCACACCAAGGCCAGCCAGGAGCAAAGAACCACTTGCTGAGTGCTGAAAGCCCAGTCCCTCTTCAGGGTAACTGCTGGAGTTTCCCGTTACCCCAGCCCACTGAATGGGTAAAATCTCTAGCCTGCCAGACTCACTGTCTACTTCCTGGGGAGTGAGGCCCGATGTTCCCCCTTGAGTACACTCAGAGGAGAGAAGGACACAATAGGCACAGCCTGGCCCAGTGTTGAGACCCCCTTACGGAGCCTTTACAGGGAGTGAAGAAATGTAAATTGACAGAGCACATATCCACTTACAGCTTCACTCCAGAATCAGGAAACAAACTTCTGTCCTAAAAGGATTTCATCTGGAACCGAACACTCTGGTGTTACAGAATTAGGCAGAGGCAATGGTCTGGTAGCCATGATATCCTGAGGCACGAAGAAAACAACTGCCTTCCCCAAAGAGAAGAGTCATCACGGTTCACCTGCTTTGGATACGCCTTCACATCCTGATTTTCTAGGGGCATCTTCGTTCTGTTCACTGATCCTCATTCAATATCCCCATGTGTTTGTTTGTGAGGAAGTCCAGGAAAGGAATGTTGCAAATGGCCTGGTGGATATTACTCACTGTAATTTCTTTGGGAACCCTGGTACAAAACACAAAGCATGTTATCAGGTATAATTCTCTCAAGTGTATTTCAATTAATTTTCCACAGGGACCATCCCCTGCAGAGGCATTATGAAAGGGGACAATGATGAGTGATGAGGCATGGCTTAGGGCCATTGTCCAGGTACTCTCTCTCCCCCTTCCCATCACTGCCTTTCAGCTCTGGTGAAAGGTCTGGCCTCCCCCCAGTCACAGTCCTGGTCAGGGCTCAGATCTGACTTCCTGTGAAGGATTTCAAGAAGCTAGTTGAATGATTAGGAAAAAAGATTCTGAGGACTGGAGAAAGGAAGTAAAATGGATAACAGAACAGAATGTCACGTTTATAATTCAGTCTCAGCAGACTGAGAGATGAGTCAAAGCACCACAGAACTAGGAAAACCAGGTAAGATACCTTTCAAAGCCCAGTTTCCCAATTTCTAAAAGGGGAATAGTTCTGCAATGAAACACAAACTATGTAATATATGTAATGCTTGGCTCTAACATCTCACACACAATGGACACTAATGTTAACTTTAATTGCAAAGACCTGGTATTTGTTCAACCCTGTAACAAAACAGAGTACTAGGTATGTAACAATGGGGAGAATAATGATGGGGAGGATAGAGACCTCTGGGCAAAGCTGAGCTTTCACAGCCGCAAGGTTTTCTCAAAATAACAGAACAGACCCTTGAGTCTGTCTGGTAGTAAGCATTCTTACTTCCAAGCACTGAATCCCCTACTGGATTGATTTAAGTATAAAACACCTTCACGGGCAATTAAACTGTTAGGAAACAGATGTAAACCTCATACCCCTGACTGCAGAGATAGCAGTACCTGTTGTGAGATGCTGTCTGGTATCCAACCGCCAAAGCCTGTCTCAGGATATCATTCACCAGCTGTTCCGTAGCCTACAATGGAAGATGTTGTTACTTTCAGAAATGGCCATCTGCTTGCTGGCAAGAAGGGAGGCATCTGACCCCTCCCTTACCCCAAACTTTTGAAGCAATTGCAAATAAGGATTAAAAATTCCTTAAGGAAAAATTAAAGGTCTGAATAACAGACCATGAATGATAGAGGCCATGAATCTGAGAAATTATGAATCAGGGCAATTTTCATTCATCAGATGTTGTTTCTAAGGACAAGAGAGGTAAGAGTTGCTACCAAGATATCCCTATTCCTGAAAGGAATCCTCTAGAAAAGGATGCTGTGGCTGTGTCACCCCCTTGCCCACGGATGGGACAGTTGTGGCTATTTCTGTTGTTGTGACACGTACAGAAAACCGAAGGCTCTGTCTCTGCCACCTCCTAGGGCATGCCACCAGCAGGTACCCACCTTTAGGATCATGTCCTCTACCACTGATGCATACAAGTTCCCGTGTAGCGCCACCGGCTGCAGGGTGATCCCAATCTGGAAAAGCAGAAGAAAGCCATTTGTTCTTATTTCTGCATTTAAAAAGCCTCTCTCTAAACAAGTATACTACTTCTCTGACACCCAAAGAGGGGCCTGTGTGGAAGAGACACTCTACAGACATCCTGGACAAAACTCATAGGGAAGTAACACAGAATGTAACATTCGGAAAAATATGTTATTTCATTTTTCCATGTTTCTGACTGATTGTTTAAAATGCTATTATAATCCTGTTTTTACTCTGAAATCTCCTTCATGGCACAACATGGACAGGATTCGCCATGAATTCTGACAGCAGGATCAATACTTTGGAAGCTCTGGAATCAGACTCAAAGGCCATGTTTGCAAGAGGTGAAGAAGATGCATTTGGGAATTGCATCTTGTCCCATTTTTCATTTCATCCTTAAGTGAAAATAAACACTGTCTTTCAACTTTGGGTCCTGTGCGGCTGGCAGGTGGCAGATGCTAAAGAGCTGTTAAGTTAATCATGGGGTGGGTAAATAACTCTCTCCTGTGCAATCAGGACACAGTGTGCACCATGTCTACACCACAGACAGGGCACTTAGGAGCTATAAAAACGTCAGGGAAAGATTACTCACTGAAGTATAACTTATCAATGTTAATGACATGCCTCATGAAGGAAAGGTGCTTCTCCTGAGGCAGGTGAGAAAAGGAGTTGCAAAGTAATACTGTCTGAATCTAGCTGGCTTTGCTTCAAGTTCATGTTCACCAAGCCACCTTTTCACATGTAATTAGTTTTCTTGCCCAGGGGCTCTGATGGGGAAGGTGAGGGCCAAAGAGCTCGCCTGGGTTTACCAGGCAGAAGTAAATCATACATTATGTCACCAGAAAAGTCTGGGTCGCAGTTTATAGGGCTGAACATCAGAACATCTTGCGCCTGGTTTGTGATCTATCAATAGGCCACAGCCCCTTACCTTCTGTGTGACATCACCAATAAATTCAGATCCTGGGGTTGGTGGCAGGTAGAATTTCATTTCTTCTTTCTCTTCCTGCTCTTTTTTGATGTTTATCTTTAATGGCTCTGAGAGGTTGAGGATGTCCACCTCCTCCTCATTCTCTGGTTCTCTTTTCTGGAACTGCTGCAGGTCCTCCAGTTTCCGGCAGAGGTTGTCAGCAGAGGAGAATGATGACGGACACTCTAAACAAGAGGTAACCAGTCTTATGACAGCTGTGGTGACAACAGAAAAGGACTTTCAGCCTCCGTAAGAGCACAGTCTGAGGAAGGAGGATAAGGGCTAAGGGAGCTGACCTTCTTTCCAGTAATATAATCCTATGGATCTATAACGATGAGAACTAGTGGTTTGTAAGGCAGGAAAGCACCAAGACAGGCATCTTGTGTAGTACGTGATTTATACGATATGTCACTGCCATCTATGACAAAACAGTACATAATTCTGACTTCTGCCACAAAAACCAGGCCATCCCCTTACCCTCTGAGTATTAATGACTAAACTGATTTTTCAACTTTTAAATCTAGAAAATTTAGAAATGCAGGGTAAAGAAAATAAAAAGCACCCATGTTCTCACTGCCCAGAGAGCAGGATGTTAATGTTTAATGTATACTGTGCAACCAGTCTTTAATAAGGTGATTTATACAAAGCCTGACAAAGAGGGCTAGGACTTTACAGCCAGTTGTAGTGTTCGCCTTTCACTTTACGGATGAATACATAAGGTCGAGACCAGGCACAAAGGGACCCAGCAAGATGGTGGCAGAGCATCCAGCTCCTGGCCCGTCTTCTGTTTTACTGACCGGGCTCTAACAAACAAATCGAGGAACGGAGTGAATGCCTTTCGCTTTGGCACCATCGTAAAGGCAAAAAACCTTAACTCAAATTATCGTAAGTCTGGAACCATCTGTAATCAGTCATATTAACAGCAAGCCTCGTATATGTCAAGTGCTGTGCTTTACATATAGTACCAGTGAACGCAGAGGTGATCAATATGGTTTACATATCTATGTCAGACGAACTCTCATAGTACTGACGTTAAGTGCTACAGGAGACCACAGAAAGGAGAATCACCCTGTATTAGGCTCTCAGGAGGCTTCACGGAGAAAATGGGACCCTAAGTCTTAAAGGACCCCACCTCTGTGCTCCAGGTTCCCTCAAGACAGGGAGACAGGGCTTCTGTTTTTCTACATAAATGAAGTTGGGAAGAGAAAACACCCTTCTTATTTTTTAAGGTGAAACTCAAAGTGCTTCTTCTCTCGGAACACCTTTTATGCCCTGCCCCCTAGGCCCCTGCGGCCATAGAGCAGTTGTCTGTTTATCATAAAATGCTCACTTCATTTTAGCTGCAGCATCATCAGTTGTTCACATGTGCCCCCAACACTGGGCAGTATTCCTAGCTAGGTTTGGAGACAAAGTAACAGATGAGACACAGGCCCCATCTTCATGGGAATAGGACAGACCTGATTATGGGGTCATAAGGTCACGAAGGAAGGGGAGGTTGCCTCCATCTGGAGGAAAGGGGGTGGATTAGGAGAATGAT
This sequence comes from Avahi laniger, assembly GCA_963575035.1. Taxonomy (NCBI): domain Eukaryota; kingdom Metazoa; phylum Chordata; class Mammalia; order Primates; family Indriidae; genus Avahi; species Avahi laniger. Next base: position 37,672 of record CAUYSK010085621.1, on the reverse strand, counting down.
GCTGAGGAGGGGACTCCCGAACTACCAGGGTATGCCTGCAGGATGGCATGGGCCAGAACGTTCCTGGCTGGGGTACAACAGTTGAAATACTGAGGTACAAACAGTTCTATCGATACAGTGCAGTCCTGGGGGGACATGGCAAGAGGTAAGCAAAGGCTCTTACACTCCATGGCAACTCTTCCAAGCCCGCAGGCCCTGGTACCTCAGCTGAAGGCGCACTGAACGCTGCTGGGGGAAGAGATGCTGTGCTCAGCAGCAGGTGTCCCCAGGCCACCAGGGTGCTCCTGGCAGTTCAGCCAATCGCTCACCTGGCTCGCTGTCGATCTGGGTCAGCACATCCTCGATGGAGTCCCCGTCATTCCTCAGGCTCTCAGGATCTGGTGGGGTGTAGCCATGGCAGCGACACCAGTGAGCAATGTGCTTGGTTTTAAGAGGGGTCAGGTGGTGAAATCTTGGATTCTTCTCCAGTATTTCTTGTAAGACTTTTCGCATTGTCATCGCTCTTTGCCACTTAAAAAACATTTTTTTGAACCATAATCAAATCCTTTGACTTAGCTGCTTATCAGAAAGTCACAATTGTAAACCACCATGCTAAATTAAATTGTGAGAATCACTTTTTCTAAGGAAAAAAATCTAATTGTGTTACTTTTCAGTTTAAAAAAAATCTTCTACTGGCTCCCTAAATGCTTATAATAAAACAGAAACTCTCAGGTTTGGCCTTTAAGGCTCTTCGTCCGATCTCAACCTAGGACTTCCCACTCCCCCTTCTTCTCCAATTTCCCCCAAACCAACCACACTGACTTTTCACTCCTTCCTAAACATGCCCTTACACATGCTACTTTCTCTTCGTACAACCCCACTGTATCTGCACAGCAGCTGCCATACTGTCAGTACTCAATAAATACTTGAATTCATTTTAATATTTTCAAATTCATAAAAACTGTTTAGAAAATGCGAGGAACGATTCTACCAATGCAGGAAAATACAGCAGGCTTTTCAAAGGCTAGATATAGGTCTTTGAAACATGAGATTTTTAACTGAGGAAACCATTCTGCCAAATATTTTAACAAAACAGGTTGCAAGTTCTATCACTATTCCATAAGACAAGGTTTATGGAGGCATCCAGAATGCACAGGTGTTGCAGTTCTCTTCTCCCCACAGGCTCAGTGGTGGCTTGTGTCTCAAACAGGCACACGTGGGATTACCTCAGCGGCTCTCCTCTTCCCAATGTTCCAGCCGTAATACTGCTCCACAGACTTTGCAGAAAAGCAGCTGGCATCTTCACCTAGAACGCACATACCCAGCCACTCTCAACAAAGCTGTTATGATTCAAATCAAATCTTATGTGCCAGAGGCATGTCCAATAGTTTCTCCAGACCTCTTCACTGTATACACATTCCTCACTGAGCAAGCCCAGGAACAGCTCAACATACAAGGGCTTCTTTTTTTTTTTTTGAGACAGAGTCTCACTCTGTTGCCTGGGCTGGAGTGCCGTGGTGTCAGCCTAGCTCACAGCAACCTCAGACTCCTGGGCTCAAGTGATCCTACTGCCTCAGTCTCCCGAGTAGCTGGGACTACAGGCATGCACCACCATGCCTGGCTAATTTTTTCTATGTCCAGCTAATTTCTTTCTTTTTTAGTAGAGATGGGGTCTCGCTCTTGCTCAGGCTGGTCTCAAACTCCTGAGCTGAAATGATCCACCCGCTTCAGCCTCCCAAGAGTGCTAGGATTACAGGCGTCAGCCACCGCGCCCGGCCAAGGGCTTCTTTTTAAGAGAGAGAGAGAGACAGTGTCCCACTTGCATGTACTCACAACACCATCCCACCTGAGGAACTCGACTTCTTTGGTAGAGAAAGGTAATCCATTGCCATAAAGCTATTACAATAAGGGGAAATGGCACTCCGCGAGGAGACCCGGGCTTGCCGTTAACTCACTAAGTGGCCTGGGGAAACCCACAGCACCTCTCTGGGCTTTAGTTTTCTTATCTATAAAATGAGAAAGTTGGGAAAGATGGTTTCTGAACTGCCTTTCAGCTCTTATAGTCCGTATTTGTATCTAAATTTTTAAAGAGAGATTTTTTTTGAATCCTTTTCTATTGGGCTGGGAAGTTGTCACTGAAAATTTTCTTTGAGCTACCTCAAAATGATGCCCCAAACTTCAAATGAGAAAAAAAGGGTCATGTCTTTGCTATTACAGTTGGAAAAAATAAGCAGGGCAGTCTGCACCTGCCTATCATTTTCATATCCCTATGAATGCAAGTGGTATGACAACCTGCTTCAGGTCTCCCCTCTGCATGTTCACACTGATCCTGCCCAAGAGCACCCGCCTAAGTACCCACGGGTTTCCTGGCCCTCAGTAAGGGTTACTGATTCTGTAAGCACAACTGGGGCTCAGAAGCAAAATATTCAATCTCGCTAACAACGGGCAGTAACACAGCAGACTTCGCTTTGGGTGTTTTGAAAATTGTGCGTTTCTATCAAGTGAGTGATACTGCGTTTTAGAGGAAAAGCTAATGGTCTTGGAGTCAAACAGAACGGGGTTTGCATCCTGCCTCACCACCCATAGCTGTGTGATCTTGAGCAAATTACTTAACCTTGCTTATCCTCAGTTTCCTCATCTGTAAAATGGAGATGACACCACCTATCACACAAGAGACTGCGAGTGAATAAGACAGTAATGTGACGAGCCTGCACAAGGTCTGGCACAGTGTAAGCAAATGCTAATTTCTTTCCTTGCTAAAAAACATTAAAAACTAATGCAGAGTTGTTTTCTTTCTTTTCTTTTTTTTTTAAGAGATGGGGTCTCACTCTGTCACCCAGGCTTGAGTGCAGTGGTGTGATCATAGCTCACTGCAACCTTGAACTCCAGGACTCAATCCTCCAGGTAGCTGGCACTATAGGCACATGCTAATGCACCTGGCTACCAGAATTTTCATTATGTACACAACAATTTATGATTTATATATAAAAATAATTGTAAGAAATTCCTTTTACAGATCAAGTACAGTGAAAATAGTAAAATAATAACTGGATGTGAATCCTAAAACCCCTGCAAATGAGCTGTATTTCTAGCTAAAACCTCATAAGATAATAACTGCTAGATCTACATTAATTTACAATCCCAAGAGATTTAAGTTTAGTCAATACCCCAAGTAGTTTATAGCTTTAAAAAAATGTTGTACGCATATATTCAGTATAATTGTCTTACTTTTTGCAGTGATTAATGGAATCTTCTTTACTACTGCTGTTAAGAGTTGCTGGATAGTCTCTAAATGATCTATCCTGAGAAGGATAAAAAAAATTAAGGCAATACATTAAATACATGTAGCAGTTTCTAGACATATATATACATATAAATACATATATACATGTATTTTATGTACATATTCCTCCTTTCTGAGGAAATTATAATTTAAAACCATTATATCGGCACGTTTTTCCTTCTATAGACAGCCTTCTTTATAAAGAAAGTTTGTGTTTAAAAAGAGAATGTCAAGACTAAATAATCTGATTATGACTCCAGGAATGGCAAATTATGCAATTATCACAGACATTTTATCTATTATTTTTAAGTTAAATAGCAACATAATCTTTTTGGCAATGTGACTGCTACTAGAGCACAAAAATTCTATCATATAAATGCCCATCTTGGAGCTATTCCAGTTCATGCCTCCATCTATTATGTTTAAATATTTTTATTGTCCCTAGCAGGTGGAGACACTTCAAAGGATGTGATCATAGGTGGGTTACCAATTTGGAAATTAGAAAACTTCAGGAAGCATTTTTAGAAAAAGCTACGAGTGTGTATGGCCCGTGGAGCGGTGGCTGTGTAAAATCAGGCAGGTTGTGTGGACAGCATCACAAAATGTATACACACCTGAGTGATTGTATCGTTAAGACATTTCATCCCCAAGGATTCCACAGAGAAAGTATGTGTTGGCAAGGTCAACTGAAGGGAAGTCTGTAATCCCATCTGAGGCCTCTAAGACCACAAATCAAGTCACATCACATCATGGTACATGATGTGTGTCGCTGTGCATCAAGTGGTTAATACCTGTGTTCACCACACACGGACAGTTTCCCCCATCAAGGGCTTAACTCTCAACAAACACAACTCTACACATACTCAGCTGTGACAGCTGTTTTTTAAAAAGCATCATACTAACACGCAAAGCAGAACTCCTTTAGAAAAGACTGAAATAATTACTTAATGACATAGTTTCCCAGCTCAGAGCTTTCTTCTGTTTTCACTGCTGTCTGACCCTCCTGGGAGAGGCAGCTTGGCCCCGGTGTTTCTGGTTCAGTCTTCACTACAAGGGAAGAGCAACAAAGGGAGAGCTGTCAGGATTCAGTGGTGGAAGGACACGTGCAGGCAGAAACAAAGCTCTTCCATTGAAGCTCAGTGAGGAAACTGCCACTCCAGCTGTTGCAGGGACACAGCCAGGAGACTGAGATGGCTCCTGTCATCACAGGGTCAGCAGACAAGGGAAGAACTGTTAGTCTGGGTCTCAGGGGGAGCAACTCCAGGCTCATGACAAGAGGAGGGCAATAAAATGGCTTTTTAGATATTTTTTAAAGGGCCACCCACACTGCTATGTGAGATCCCTCAGCCCCACCAACACACGTGATTGAACAATGTCACATTAGAATACAATGCTGGCTTGTTCTAAGTTCTAATACTATGATTTTTTTAAATCTCAACAGCTAGTTTATTAACTTTCAGCCTCATCTTAGTGTTCTGAGACAGAAGGTTGAAAGCAAAAATCAAATCCACTGTGCTTGGAAACCTCCAAGCTAACCACACCAGGCTTTAAGTATTACTGAATCTACTGACGGAAGACAGCAATGTCAAGGGTGCACGTGCCTTCCAGTCTTTAACAGTCTTCTTCGCTCAAAAACCCATGACCACACACTTGATGCTTCAGCACCAGCTTCCCTGACTCTGCTCTCTTCCCTGAAAATCCAACTTGCACATCAGCACCAAATAATTTTCCTAAAATACCTGACTGGTATAATTCCCCTACTCAGTATGCTTCAGGGGTTCCCTATACAACAGGGGTCTACGAATGAGATATACTAGTAGTACATCTTTTCCTCCTGTTTTCCTTACTGATGTATACTTTGCATTCAGTTAAACACACAAATACCAAGTTCAATAAACTTTACCAATGCATACACCCATGTGCTCACCAGTCAAACCAAGATGCAGCCTCCCTGCCTCAAGCAGATGCCCTTCTGCTTTTGGCACTTCCTCCGTGACAAAGGTATTCACCTTTCCCCATTTTGAATTTCATGTAACTGGAGTCACACTGTGCACACTCTTCATACTGTGCATCAGCATAGTTTTAGCTATTATGAATAACAATGTGATGAACATTCTCATGTGTCTTTTGGTGGACATATGCACTCATTTCCTAGAAGTGGATTTGCTAGAACATAGGGCAGAAGTTGTTTAACTATTAGAAACTGCCAAGCTGGTTTCCAAAGTGATTGTATCAATTTATAGTCCCACCAGCAGTGTATGCAATTTCCAGTTGCTTCGCACTGTTCTCAACACTTGGTATTCTCAGTCCTTTTGATTTGGTGATTCCAGTGGATCACTATGGTTTTAATTTGCACTTCCTTGATGAATAATGAGGTTGAATAATTTTTCATAGCCTTATGAACTTCTGCGATTTTCTCTTTTGTGAAGTGCTTATTCATGTTATTTTGTCCATTAACAAAAAATTAAGGTCAGTCTTTTAATATTGATTTTTAGGAGATCTGTACATATTCTGGATATGACTCTTTTGTTATATATATATATATATATATATATGTGAAGAGAGACAGAGAGAGTGAGCGCAAATATCTTTGAGTCTGTAGCTTGACTTTTTGCTCTTGACCTCTGAAGTGAGGCTCCCAATGTTAATGAAGTCTGCCTTATCAATTTTTTCCTTTTATGGTTTTCCTATGTGTCCTGTTTAAAGTATCTTTGCTCAAGGTCATGAAGATAGTCTCACATTCTCTTCTAGAAGCTTTATTTTTTTACCTTTCACATTTCCAACATCCAACTCAAATCAGGTTTTGTTTACAGTGTGAGGTAGAGGCCAAGGTTCACTGTTTTCCCAAATGGACATATCCAATTAAGCCAGTGCTATTTATTGAAAAGACCAACCTTTCCCTACTGAATTTGTCATAAATCAGGTTACCATGTATGTGTGGGTCTATTTCTGGGCTCTCTTTTCTGTTCCATTAGTCTATTTTTGAGCCCATACCACACACAATCTCAATTACTGTGGTTTTATAATATGTATATCTAGTAGTCTAAGTCCCCCAGCTTTTTTGTTCTTCAATACTGTCTCAGCTGTTTTGGCCTTTGCATTTCCATATACCTTTTAGACTTAGCACATCAGTTTCTACACACAGACAACAAAAATATCTTTGTAGGGATTATGACTGGGACTGTATTGAATCCAGACGTCATTTTTGGTAGAAAACTGATGTGTTCATCAAGTCTTTCAAAAATTTAATATGGTATATCCCTTCCAATTATTTATGTCTTTAATTTCTCTCAGAAATGTTTAACAGATTATTAGCATATAAGACTATCTTTCCTTACGTTTAGTAACTAAATATTGGTATTTGTGGTGCTACTGTAAATGTTCATTTAAATTTCAATTTCTAATTGTTATGGCAGTATACAGAAATTCAAATGATTTTTTAATGCATACTGACTTATACTGAGTGACCTTGCTAATCTGACTCTTAACAATGCATGTTATCCCAACTCCTAATGATTTCAGACTTTAAGAAACAGAAGTCCTCAGAAAAAGTTCAGATACTCCAGTTCTATAGGTTCAAGGATACTCACTTTAATCTGACATTCGAACAATTACAGAATTATATAATAATAGCATTTTCAGGCTGGGACAGATCTACCACTAGAGATATGAAAACTTATGTTCCCTAAGATTTGTACATAATAGCTCCAAACTGGAAACAATCATAAATGTCCATCAACAGGAAAAAAGACGAATTATGGTATATTCCTACAATGTGGAACACTACTCAGCAACAACATGGATGAATCGCAACATTATGTTGAGTGAATGAAACCAGTCACGAAAGAACATATGTGCTTCCATTTACATAAAGTTCAAAAATAGAAACGATTACTCTATGGTAATAGAAATCAGAATAGCAGTTGCTTATGGGGGTTGGGAATTGATTGGAGGGGCACAGGGTGGAAATTTCTGTATCTTTTTTTTTTTTTTTTTGAGATCGTTTCGGTAAATTTCTGTATCTTAAATGGGGTGTTGGTTACATGGGTTTAAACATTTGTCACCTCATCAAATGGTAGGTGTAATTGCATTTCACTGAACATTTTACTTCAATTAAAAACTAAAACAGATATACTCTGGCCCAGTCCAAAATTAACTGAATCAGAATCTGTCTGAGGCAGGCCTATGCCATGTACCTCCTCTTGAGAGGGACACCAATTCTTTCATGAGCTGTCTTCTGATCAGAGGTTGGTGAACTTTTTCTATAAAGAGCTAAACCAGTAAATATTTTAGGCTTTGCGGGTCAGCCGATCTCTGCAGGAACTAAGCATGGGAGACAATATATTAATGAATGGGCATGCCTATGTGCCAACAAACAAAAAGAGGCAGTGGACCACAGGCTGCCAGACCCTGCTTTAGGTGGTCATTTAGTAAGTTACAAATCCACCTCTTCCTAAGACTATCATGAGAGATCCCGGCATGCTTGAAAAGCAGCCTGCCATGGTACCGGACAGATATATTTAAAATTCTACTTCACTGCTTTCCAGACTTGGAAAGTATATACTTAATATCTCCAAACTTGTTTTCTCATCTGCAAAATGGGCATTAACAGGGCATTAATACGCTGAATGCTGTATTTAAAGCAGCTACCATGGTGCCTGGTACAATGTAGGCTCTCATTATAACACAGTAGCTATTGCTATTGTTGGGGATGCTATAGATGCCAAATGTGTTTCTCTAATTCACTGCACTATCTTGATCTGTTCTTGTTAGCAATGTCCCCCACTGCCAGCTTGCCAGTCTGGTCCATACCTAAAGCTTCTTTACCACAACTATACTCCCCAAATGAGTCCCTCTGTTTGGTCTACTCCCCCAAACCAGTCCTCTGAGTCTTTGTCTGCACTGTTCCCTTGATATGGCAACCCCCCTGACCTCTCCACAGCTAAAAAAGTGTCACTGTTTTACAGTCCAGGTTATAATCTATACCCCATACAAAGTCCTGTTCCCCTCCTCACCCCTGCCAACCCTGATTAGACATCCTAGACTGCAATATTTCAGCAATCATTTTCCAGACCACTCATCTTGCATTTACCAGTCACTGCTTGCTATCTATGGCAATTCTCTTCAACCAGGTTATAAATTCCTGAAGGGCAGAAATGATGCTTCATATGTCTCTGTATTTCCCTCAGTGTCAAGTCTACTATGTAAGCACTTAGTACATTATTTGCCAAGTGACTGATTTATAGCTGCTGAAAACTGAAAGGGCTCAGATTACAGTAATGTCCTGCATAAAACTTCTGGACAAAAACACTGTGAGATCCTACATACCTTTTGCAACAGCTGCTGGAGTAGAGCTGGGGATAACTGGAGTTGGGGCGGCTACAGGCACAATGGTAGGTGGTTTGTTGGTAGAAAACGACTGAACAACTACAGGGCAAAAAAGGGGGGAAGGGTACAACAAATACAGAAATTACTTTTAATGAGGATGATCCCAGGTGACAGCCCCTATCAGACTAACAGAACAAAGACAACTTTAGGACAATGAGAATGGTAAGGTCCTTTTTTTATTACAGTGATCTGACAAGCTGGCCTGTTATTAGTTATCAGGGTAACTGAGCTATATCCTCAACTGTGGAAATGGGAGCTTGTCATGAAACTAAGAAAATAAAAATCCAATTAATGGAAATTCTTATAAATGTTTAAAATGTTCCCCCTCAACTCGATGTTAGATATGGGCATCTATTTAGAAGCGAGTAGGTCAGCTGGGTTTTACTTTCAGTCCTAGCCCTGGTGCCTGAGAGTTCAAGGTGCCAGTGAATACCACGACATCTGAAGGGCAGGCTGTACAAGGCAAGAGCAGGCACCAACTGATAGACATGGAGAGACCTGGAGACAGCCACAGTGTGACAGGCCCATGGCTGAAGGACTTACCTTTATTCACAGGCATCAGTATAGTCTGCACACCTCCAGATGTGTTTACACTGAGTGGTTTGAGTTGGCTGGGAATTGTCAGCACAGCTTGCTGGGGATTGGACTGACTGGAGTGAATTTTTAATAATCCTAAAATAAATCAGAAGATAAGGCCAAGTTGAAGATCTGATGCTTCCTTAAAGTTCCTTCCCCTCCTTGCCACTCATATTTTCTCATAGGAGGAAGTTTCTAGGACCTTTACCCTTTTAGTAAAGAAAGAGCTGGATGCATGAGGCAATGGATGCTACAGATTTCACAATAAAACATCTGTGATGACAATTATTTATTTTTAAAGTGGTCTTGTCCCACATCCAAAAAGTAATACAGAATTTTTTATAAAAGCAGGACTAACAGGAAGGAGGAAAAAGTCACCCAAAGTCCTACTGCAGATAATCGGTACTAACATTTTGAGGTAGTTCTTTTCTGTTTGTTTTCTATGACAATTTATTTGTTCTGTACATATTTAATAGCTATAATGTGTACAAACTGGATATAAAATTTTATATTTTGATATAAAAAGTTGGCATTTTTCTACTTGGAAACCTACTGTGGCTCCCAACTGCCTAAAGAATATTTCCAAAATTAGCTTCAAAGCATTCAGGGTTCATTTTAAACTGGTCCCAATTTATCTACACCTCCTTCATACCATCTTTACATATCTAATACTTCCATCTGTCTACACAGCATACCTTGTTTCCTATTTCTGTGCAGCCCTTATTTTTCAAACATCAGGTATTCTCCATTATTTTAGAAAGGGTCACCTTCCCTTGTTTTATCTTAAAGGTAATTTCCATACTACCATTTCCATTACAAAAGCATTCTAGGCATTCAGAGGGCTAGTAAAAAATCAGAAAGGGCCTTTACTGTGAAAGAGCACACAAGACACAAGCTATACAAACTCAAGTTATAAAATAACAACTACTTGAAAACAACGTCAGAGGCTGAAGATACTTCAAGGCACTGGAAAGCAGTTGGTTTGAGCTAAGGAAAGGAATCATCTTAAATACTTCTAGAACAGGCCTTAAATAAACAAGAAAGTAGTAATTACTGAGATGTGCCCTTGGGGAATACAACAATGACCTAGTGTCTTGATGTTTTTATGAAATTATATGCTGATCAGCTGAAAAGTAAAAAAGTATTAAAAAGCTTATAATTCTACCCCTTGTTCCATCTCCCTATCCTCTTCTAGTTTCCCAGCAGCAACGACTTCTAACCCTCTGGTTCTTTCTTTCAATATTTACTTCAGTATTTTTCAAAGAATCTGTATATTGCAGGCCCCGATTCACCAATTTTTCATGTTACCTACTGACTTACTATTAGGGTAGATAAGCCTTTTAAGGCACTTATATTTTCTCTTCCCTATAAAGATGGTTCCTTACAATGATATGACTTATAATTTTTGGACTCTCTGATGATGCAAAAGTGACCTGCATTCAGTAGAAATCCCACTTCTCTCATGATGCTTGGCAGTGGGAGCGAGCTGCAGCTCCCAGTCAGCCACGAGTTTTTTTGATTTAATGATATTTCCAACTTACGATGGGTTTGTTGGAATGTAACTCCATTGTAAGTCGAGAAGCTTCTGTTATTCTCTGTTGAGACAAAGTAGTATACCATGATACTATGATTACATTTTATTTCTGAAGTTAGTAATTTCCTCCTCTTTCGTTTGCTTGGTTTTCTTTCAATATCTTACCTTCAGTCTTCTCATCTCCTTCAAGGACTCTGTAAGCCAGTCAAGAGTACAACTTTCCACATAGTAAAATCTCCTACGCAATTTACTGTCCCATTTTTTACAAGAGATATCCCTCCTGGAGGTCTCTGATCTGCTCCAATTTGGACTGTTGCTTTCTAGGCTTGCCACAAAACACTCATCTTGGAAATGTCCCTTTACTGTTCTGGGAATTCCCTTTGCCTTTCTATGTTGGAACATCATCTACTTTCGTCCTCTTTCTTAGTTTATACCTCTTCATTCTGATAAAACATATTATGTTAGTAATGTCTTTGGACAAGGTACATAGGAAATACATTTGAAATTCAAAAATATTTCCACCCTCATTAATGATCTTCTTGACTAGAGAATTCTAGACTGAAGGTGATTTTTGCTTAGAATTTTGAAAAACAATAGTATGCTAGTGTCCAACATTGCTATTTAGAAGCTCAATGATAATGTAAATTCTGAAATTTTCTATTTCTTTTTCTCTCTGACAGCTTATAAGATCTTCCCTTTCTCCCTGGTGTTTTGATTTCTTGAACACATTGTGCCTGGGTGTGGGCCATCTTTCATTCATTGTGCTGGACACTGTGCCTTTTTTTTTTTTTTTGAGACAGAGTCTCACTGTGTTGCTCAGGCTAGAGTGCCGTGGCATCATCCTAGCTCACAGCAACCTCAAATTCCTGGGCTCAAGTGATCCTCCTGCCTCAGCCTCCCAAGTAGCTGGGACTACAGGCATGTGCCACCATGTCCAGCTAATTTTTTTTTCCATATATTTTTAGTTGCCCAATTAATTTCTTTCTAATTTTAGTAGAGACAGGGTCTCGCTCTTGCTCAGCTGGTTTTGAACTCCTGAGCTCAAACAATCCGCCCGCCTCGGCCTCCCAGAGAGCTAGGATTACAGGCGTGAGCCACCGCGCCCGGCTTACACTGTGCCTTTTGAACCTAGAAGTTCATGCCCTTCAATTCTGAGAAAAATTCTTGTTTCATTTCCTGGATCATTTCCTTCTCCCTATTTTTTGTTTTCTTTTTGGAACTCCTTTTAGTCTGGCCAGAGTTAACTGATACATCAAAGAATTTTCTTTCTTAGTGTGTCTACTTCTTGGTCTACTTCCTGCTTTCACCTTGTGCCCTATAGTTTACTCTCAATGCAGCACCAACAATCCCTCTAAAAGGTAAGGATCACGTCACTCCTCAGTTCAAGTCCCTCCAGGGGCTTCCCCTGGAGTCAGAGTCCTCACAGCGGCCCACAGAGGCCCTGTGTGCCTTGACCTCATCTCTCTCTGAGCGCTCTCTCCCTGGCTCCCTCTGCTTCTGTCCCAGTGGGTCCCTGTTTAGGATAGTATATAATGCACACAAAAAATTTAATTAAAAAATTGCTGGTTGTAGTAGGAAACAGTTTGAGCCTTTTATGAAAATGTTACACAGAAAGGTGGATTCGCTGCTACACCTTAGGACACTAGAACTTAAAGCAAGAAGATTTCATCTACTGCATGCTAAAAGCCTGATGAGGAAGGGGAAGAGAGGAGGAAGGGCATGAACTACTTATAATAATAATTTCTTCTATTTCTAAATAATAATTTCTTCTCCAGCGCCCAACACAGGACCTTACATAAAACATGCAGTTAGTTAGTAGAGAACAAGCACTCTCTGTATTAGAACTTGGTCAATTTTAACTGGGAAGTGGGAATCATGGGAAAAACATAATCAGCCGTAATCTTTTGTTCTCTGTCCATAATACAAACAAGACACAGGGCTTGGTATGAAGCTATCTATGGAATGAAGAGATAATAATGATAACATCCACAATCTCTTATCCAAAGGCAGTAAGGTATGTATGTGTGTATGTATTTATGCATGTGTGTGTATTATGTATCTCTCAGTGATACTCAGTTTTTTCTGTAGACCAGTGCCAGCTGGTAAACTGGCTGTTATAAATCTGCAACAATACAGAAATTGAGAGTTTAGAAACTGTTTTAACAGTTTGACATTGCTGTGACATTTTTATTGTATTTTACAGAAGTATCTCTATGTACTGAATTCTAGAAAACAAAAAACAAAACTGATCTTTGAAGCTTGAGAAGCAAAGCTGCATATTACATCAGCGCCCTGGCGTCTGAGATAGCAAGATATAATCAAACACATTAATATTATGTGGCAAAACACATGAATATTCACATTTAGTAGTATAAGTTAGCTGTCAATGGAGGTCAAATTATGCCCTACAGTTAGTTATAAAAATAAAACTTTTGGTTTTCACAGCTTTTTTTTGATTTTAGAATTGCAGATAAGAGATTATGAACAACAAAAAAGATGACACTGATGATGATAATTGCAGCAATTATTTTCATAATGGCCACTGTACTCCAGACAGTATTCTAAGCATTCATATATTAATTCATTTAATCCTTTCAACTTTATGAGATAGGTATTATTATCAATCTCATTTTACAGCTGAGAAACTGAAGCAAATTACTTCCAACTAAGACAACCTGGCCTCAGGATTTGTGGTCTTTGTTACTCAAAGAGGTAAAAGGTACACTTTTCTGGGTACTGAGAGGTTATGGTTTTATTTTTTCATTTAAAAATTATTCAATCTGTAAATTGTAAATAATAATTTTAAAATAACAAATTAAATAATAATTTTAAATGAGGAATTTAAAACCTCAGACTTAAGTGTTGTTTAAAACCCTCCCAAAGATATTCTAGCCCAAGAAAGAGAGAAATAGTATCATGATACTACTCACCTGATACTGTAGCTTTCCCAGAGATGGGGTTAGGTGTGGACACCAGGGATGTGGCACTGACGACAGCAGGGGTGGCAGCCTTGCAGGTTCCCATGGTGGCCTGGCTCACACACACTTGCTGCTGCCCAGAAGTTTTCATTACAGAACTGACAGCAGATGATGAACTGGGAGCTGTTCCTTCAGACTGCTTACCCACGGGGCCAGAAATAAAGAAATCAAGAAATTAGGGTTACCTTATTAAAAAAAAAAATTTACTACCTATCATATCACTTTATAAAAGGCTATTTCAACACCAAAAAAGGAGGAGGGCATATTCTTGAATGTAAAAACAGAATAAAATGAGCTTTATTAAGAAGTTACCACAATGTTTTAAAGTCTGTCACTTTGACAAATGTCTACTACATGGCAGGCATAGCACAGTAGTAAATGCTAGGGCTCAGAGATAACAGCCATTAAGGAATGTGTCACCAAGGTGTGATGAATGCTATAGTAAGCACAGGTAAATGTCACCCATACAAATGAAAGGAAAGTTACTGCTTCTGCCTAGGGACAGAAAGGGAAGGGTATCAGAAAAAGCTTCAGGTAAAACACAGTACTTTAGAAGAATCTTAAGATTCAAAACAGAGAAAGGGAGAGATGAAAGAATGTTTCTTGGCAGAGGAGAGGAAGTAGAAAGAGAGGCATGAAAGAACATAGTATGTGCAAGGAACTGCAAAGTGGAGTAGGGTATGACAAGTGAGTAGGCATATGAGAAGCAGTAGTTGTAAGAGATGAAGCTTGAAATCAGTAAATCAGATCAGATCATAAAAGTCCTTGGGGTTCCAAGACAATTCAGAGGGGTAATTGTCTTTTCCACAAATGTTGCTGGGCCAACTGGATATTTACATACAAAAGAATGAAGCTTGGCCCCTATCTCACTCACACCATATGCAAAAATTAACTCGAAATGGACCTAAGATTTATTTATTTTTAAAAATTTTTTTTAATATATTTTGCTCAAAAATTTCTTTTTTTTTTTTTTTTTATAGAGACAGGGTCTCACTCTTGCTTAGGCTGGTCTCGAACTCCTGACCTCAAATGATCCTCCCACCTCAGCCTCCCAGAGTGCCAGGATTACAGATGCCTGGCCTCTAATATTTAAATGTAAGAGCTAAAACTATAAAACTCTTAGAAGAAAACATAGGCTTAAATTTTGTGACCTTGAATTAAACAATGGTTTCTTATATGTGACACCGAAAGAACAAGCAATAAAAGAAAAATATAATATACAGTACTCCTACAACTCAATACTAGTAAGACAAATAACCTAACAAAAAAATGGGCACCCGCTAAGATGGTGATAATTTTTAAAAAATGGACAAGAACAAATGCTGGCCAGGATGTGGAAAAATTAGAACCCTCACACATTGCTGGTGGAAATCTAAAAAGTAGCAGCCGCTTGGGAAAATAGCTTGGCAGTTCCTCAAAACGTTAAACATAGAGTTACCATATGATCCAGCAATTCCATCCCTAGGTGTACAGCCAAGAGAAATGAAGACATGTTTATACAAAAAGTTATACATAAATGTTCTCAGTGGCGTTATTCATAAGAGTCAAAAAGTAGAAAACAACCCAATGTCCATCAGCTGATGAACTAATAAACTAAATGTAGCATATATCTATAAAACTTTACTTTTTTTTTGGAGACAGGGTCTCACTCTGTTGGCCAGACCAGACAACAGTGGTGTCATCATAGTTAATTACAATCTCAAACTTCTAAGCTTAAGTGGTCCTCCTGCCTCAGCCTCCTGAGTAGCTCAGATGATAGGTGCATGCCACCATGCCTGGCTACTTTTTCTATTTCTTGTAGAGACAGAGTCTTGCTCCTGCTCAGGCTGGTCTCGAACTCCTGGCCTCAAACAGTCTTCCTACCTCGGCCTCCCAAAGTGTTAGGATTACAGTGTGAGCCACCACTCCTGGCCAGTATATCCATAAAACTGAATAAAAGGAATGTAGTACTAATGTATGCTACAATGTAGATGAACTCTGCAAAGTTACAATAAGCAAAAAAAGAAGACACAAAAGGCTGTATGTTTTATGACTACATTGATATGAAATGTCCAGAATTGACAAATTCACAGAGAAACAAAGTACATAAGTAGTTGCCTAGGGCTGTGGGGAGGGAAGAGTAGGGAGTGACTGCTAATAGATATGGGGTTTCCTTCTGGGATAATAAAAATGTTCTGGGATTAGATAATGGTAACAATGGTTGTACAACCTGTGAATATGATAAAAATCACTAAATTGTACGCTATAAAATGGTGAAATTTATGGTATTTCCATTTTTTAAAAAAGAACAAAAAGGCCCCCTGGTGTGCCCGCTCAGTATCTTCCCCATGTTTATACTTCCTTCATGTTTCATTTTGACTTTCTACTGCCATGTCAATTCTCACCTGTTGTACAGAACCATTTGCTGACAGGGCCACAGCTGGGGAAGTGGCAGTTGTGATGACCCCTCCTGCTACTCTCAGCATTGTGGTTCCAGGTTTTGAGAGTTGTGAGGTGGCCGGCACAGACTTCAAGGAGCTATCAGATATTTTCATTAGAGATGCTTGTCCTCCATGGGCTGCCTGCAGAAACGAAGTGGGTAGAAGTAATGATGTTGCCTTGGTTAACAGGCACAATTTATTCCTTATCTACATTTGAGATACACCCTAAGAATTGGAGAATATTCAAGAAAGTCTTGCCAATCAAAACTATATGAGGTATTTATACATACACCTTTCTAATAAGCTCTAAATTCTATGACCTTTTACCTACAAATGTTCTTTTACCTCTAATATAAAACAAGTAAATGAATGTATTTGCAAGTTACTATCTGGCAGCAGTATTTTCAAAAATAATACGCCATTTGTTTTCAAAATAATTGAGTCCAAGATACTCTTAAAGGTACACATAATCTTTAAATATGAAAATCAAACACAGACAGGGCCAGATTTCAGTGGGTGCTCTAGACTAGATCCAGGCTGAGAATCAGGAGAACCATTCAACAAATTATAGTCTCAGTGGTCTAAATCAAGGCTCAACAAACCTTTTATTTGGTAAATGATGTGAGTAATTATTTCTGGCTTCACAGGCCATAAGATCTCTGCTGCAACTCCTCAACTCTAACTCATTTATCAGTTTCTGAGAGCTTACTATTTTGCCAGGAATGGCAAAGAGCATGTGTACATATCTAGGTCATTCATAGGTCATTCTTTCCAGTAACTTTATAAGGTAGATTTTATTCCCATTTTAGAGATGAGGATATTAAGCTCAGTGACTTAAAAGGGCCACACAGCTAGTAACTGAAGAAGTCATGATTAGAATCCAAAAGTAGAAGAAAATCCAAAGGTAAGAAGCAACAGCTGCTCCAGATGGGAAAGAATCAGCAAAAGAACTCTGGAAGTATGAAGCATCAAACTGAAAGCACACCCCAAAAAGGGAATGCCAGTTCTCTAGCAACAGGTATCAACCAAAATCAGAATATTGAAATGACAGATAAAAAATTTTGAACATGGATTGTAAGGAAGCTCAATAAAATGCAAGATAAAATGGAAACCCACCACAAAGAAACCACAAAAAGAATGCAGGAAATGAATGGAAAATTCACTAAAGAAATTGAAGTATTAAAGAAAAATCAAACAGAACTTCTAGAAATGAAAAATGTATTCAAGGAATTACAAAATACAGTGGAAAGCCTTAAGAATAGGTTAGATCAAGCCAAAGAAAAGAATCTCAGAGCTTGATGACAATGCCTTTCAAGTCAACAAGTCAGTCACAGAGACAGAGCAGAGAAATAAGAGAAAAGAAAAAAGCCTACAAGAAATATGGAATTATGTGAAGAGGCCTAACATAAGAATCACAGACATTCCTGAGGCTGAAAAAGAAAATACAGAAGGGTTGAATAATCTATTTGTGGGAATAATGGAGGAAAATTTCCCTGCTCTTGGCAGAAATCCAGATATCTAGGAACAAGAAGCTTAAAGGCCTCCTGGGAGGGCGAGGAAAAAGAGGAAAACACCACGACACACAGGCATCATACTGGCCAAAATCAACACGAGGGAGGCCCTCCTACAAGATGTGAGGTGAAAGCAGCAGGTATCTTACAAAGGAAAACCTATCGGACTAACTACGGACTTCTCAACTGAGACATTACAAGCCGGAAGGGATGGGACCCCATTCTCAGTCTTCTCAGACAGAATAATGCCCAGCCTAGAATTTTTTATCCTGCAAAACTAAGTTTCTTATGTGAGGAAGAAATAAAGTCTTTCTCAGACAAGCAAACGCAGAGGGAATTTGTCAAAACAAAACCTGCCCTGCAGGAAGTACTCAGAACTGTACTACACATGGATCAGCACAACAGACACTCATCAGTGCAAAATCATCTAAAAGCTAAAGGTCAAAGGCCAGATACCACAATGGCTCAAGACATAAAACAAAGCAACAAAGTTCTACTCAACAGGATGACGAGAAATCCATCCAATTTATCAATTCTTTCAATAAATGTGAATGGCTTGAACTGCCCACTGAAGAGACATAGGCTGGCCGAATGGATAAATATACACAAGCCTGCTGTCCTCAGGAAACACATCTAACCCCCAAGGACTCATTGAAACTCAAAGTGAAGGGATAGAAAACAATATTCCACAAAAATGGAAACCAAAAGAAAGCTGGCGTAGCAGTTCTGACGTCAGATAACTTAAGTCCTCAAATTAAGAAAAGTAATGAAAGACAAAAATGGTCATTACATAATGGTAAAGGGAACAATTCAACAAGAAGAGTAACAATTCTAAATATTTACACACCCAACAGAAGAGCGGCCAGATTCATAAAGCAAATCCTACTTGATCTAAACAAAATGATACACAGCAGCACCATAACAGCCAGGGACTTCAACATCCCACTGACAGAACAGGAGAGATACTCCAAACAGAAAATAAACAAAGAAACAATGGATTTAAACAGAACTCTACAACAAATGGGCCTGGCTGACATTTACAGAACTTTCTACCCAAAAAACCCACTGAATATATGTCTTCTCATCAGCTCATGGGACATTCTCTAAGACTGACCACATCCTAGGCCACAAAACATGTCTCGACAAATTAAAAAAAACAGAAATTATACTATGAATCTTCTCACACCACAGTGGAATAAAATCGGAAAAGAACCACAACAAAAACACTAAACTCTACACAAAGTCATGGAAACGAAACAAAGTACTGCTAAATGATTATTGGGTCAAGGAGGAAATTAAGATGGAAATCAAAAGATTCTTTGAGCTAAATGATAAAGGGGACACAAATTATCAAAATCTGTGGGACACAACTAAAGTAGCCCTGAGAGGTAAATTCATATCCTTAAATGCCTTCATCCAAAAGACAGAAACATCACAAATCAACAATCTAATGAATCAACTCAAAGAACTAGAAAAAGAAGAGCAAACCAATCCCAAATCCAGCAGAAGAAAAGAAATAACCAAGATCAGAGCAGAACTAAATGAAATAAAAAACAAAAGGACTATATGAAAGGATTAATGAAACAAAAAGCTGGCTCTTTGAAAAGATAAAACAAAATTGACATGCCTCTCACCTGATTAACCAGAAGCAGAAAAAAAAGGACTCTAATAATCTCAACCAGGAATGAAAAAGGAGAAATTACAACTGATACCACAGAAATAAAAAATATCATCTTTAAATACTACAGAAATCTCTATGCACATAAACTTGAAAACGTGGAGGAAATGGACCAACTCTTAGAAACACAAACACACAGCCTCTCCACGCTCAATTGGGAAGAAATAGAATTCCTGAACAGACCAATATCGAGTACTGAAAATGAAGCAGCAATAAAAAAACCTTCCTAAAAAGAGAAGTTCCAGACCAGATGGTTTCAAACACGAATTTTACCCGACCTACAAAGAAGAACTGGTGCCTATCCTGCAGAAATTATTCCACAACATCGAGAAGGAAGGAATCCTCCCGAACACGTTTTATGAGGCCAACATCACCCCGATGCCAAAACCAGGAAAGGACGCAACAGAAAAAGAAAACTACAGACCAATATCCCTTGTGAATATAGATGCAAAAATTCTCAACAAAATACTAGCAAACCAAATTCAGGTGCTTATCAAAAAAATAATCCATCACAACCAGGTGGGCTTCCTCCCAGAGATGCAGGGATGATTCAACATATGTGAATTCATAAATGTAGTTTGCCCCACATAAACAGAAGCAAAAACAGAGACCATATGATCCTCTCAGTAGATGCAGAAAAAGCATTTGACAAAATTCAGCACCCTTTTGTGATAAGGATGCTTAACAAAATAGGCATAGAAGGGATTTACCTCAAAATGATAAAAGCCATATACGACAAATCCAAAGCCAGCATCATATTGAACGAGAAAAAGTTGAAAGCATTTCCGCTTAAAACTGGAACCAGATAAAGTTGCCTTCTATCACCACTTTTATTCAACATAACGTGGGAAGTTCTAGCCAGAGCTATCAGACAAGAGAAGGAAATTGAGGGCATCCAAATGGGGGCGGAAGGGGTCAAACTATCGCTCTTTGCTGATTATATGACCTTTTATCTAGAAAACCCCAAAGATTCTGCTAAGAGACTACTGGAATTGATAAATAAGTTCAGCAAAGTCTCAGGTTACAAAATCAATGTATACAAATCAGTAGCATTCATATATACCAACAACAGTCAAACTGAGAACCAAATCAAAGACTCAATACCTTTCACAATAGCAACAAAGAAAATAAAATACCTAGGAATACATTTAATTAAGGAGGTGAAAGACCTCTACCGAGAGAACTATGGAACATTAAGGAAGGAAACAGCAGAGAACGTAAACAGATGGAAAACTATACCATGCTCGTGGATCAGCAGAATCAACATTGTTAGGATGTCTATACTACTCAAAATGATCTACAGATTCAATATAATCCCTATTAAAATACCAACATCATTTTTCACAGATCTAGAAAAAATAATCTATACTTCATATGGAACCATAGAAGACCCCATATAGCCAAAGCAACCCTAAGGAAAAAGAACAAATTGGGAAGCATCAATTTACCAGACTTCAAGCTATACTAGAAGGCTATAGTTGGAAAAGGGAAGACAAATTCTGTTCTTATTCTTCTTTGATGCTACACCAAAGCTAAACAAGCGGAAATTTCCTCAAGTTTGGCCGTATTACATAATCTGAAACCACAATAATTAAGCTTCTCTGTTACATTAAAATCCACTGGTGAGGGACTTCTGATTGCACACAGGATGCAAAAGGCTGTAAAGCATGTTGCTCTGACCCTAACAAGAAAAGGCTGGATTAACTACAAAATCTTATTTTTTGGGAACACATGAGAAGGTTGAAATTTAAAGGTAACCAAGTAACCTGATCTAAGGGTAGGCAGTCCTTGCAAGGAGAGAAGGGTAACAGTAATTGTCTCATCTGTGGCAGAAGAGGGTAAACTGTACTGGCTGTAACCCCAGCAGGTAAGAAATCTGCTAAGATTTGTAAGAACTGCCTAAAGAGAAGTATGAGGCATCATATCTGTCTGAAATAGCAGGGGACATCTAACTCAAGGGAAATTAGTAGTAAAAGACACCAAATGCTGGAATTTGAAAAGATCAATAAAATTGATAAATCTCTAGTTAGACTGTTCAAGAAATAAAGAGAAGATGCATAATTACCAAAACCAAAAATGAAAAAGAGAATATTACCAAAGGTTCCACAGATACTGAAGGGTACATATTCTCTTAACAACTTAAAGCCAATAATCTGACTGCTTAGTTGAATGGAAAAATCCCTTTAAAGAACAAACATGCCTCCCTCAAGAAGAAATAAATAATCTGAACTGTCCTATACCTATTAAATAAACTGAAATTGTAGTTAAAAACCTTCTCAATTAGGAAAACTCCACGCCAATATGGCTTTACTGGTGTATTCAACCAAATAGTTAAGAAAGAAATATATAGTACCAATTCTATATAAACTCTTCCAAAAAAGAGGGAAAAGTTTCCAATTCATTTTATGGGGTCAGCATTACTCTGATATCGAGCAAAACAAAGATTACAAATAAAACTACTGACAAATATCCCTGGCAAAAATCCTAAGCAAAATTTTATCAAATTAAATCCAATATATTAACAAAAGATAATACATGATAACCAAGTGGGGTTTATCTTAGGAATGCAGGATTGGTTAGACATTTGAAAACTCAGTCAATATAATTCACCGTATTAATAAACTAAACAAGAAAAATCATGTAATCATTTCAACAGAAAAAGCATTTGTTAAAAATCTAATATTCATTCCATGCTTTGAGAAATGCTGTTCTACATATAGTCATAGAAAACGCATTGTTTTTTGATGAGTGGTATCTTACTGTATATATCCTTCTGTACATTTGTTTCATTTGGTCAGTTTTAGAGATCTAGTTATAGGATCATCCTATAAATGATTACAATATCCCTCACTTGTCATTATTACAAAATTCCCTATCATTATTCTTAGGTTTATACTAAAAAATGCTGCAGAAACATGTAACAAATCCCATTGCAGCACTTGCTTACTATATGGATAGCGGGGCTGAAATTGCCTATTACACTATTCAAGGTTTTCTACATGAAGTCTCTCCAGAGAAATATTATAATGAAATGTCAAGAAAATCTTTGTTTCTTATAAGGAAACAGTGGGTATTTTTTTTTTCTCTCTCACAAATAGCATGATTTTATAACTGATCATGCTTTTCATTTTGCTTATGCTGTCACATTTATACCTCATTTTATTAACTATGCAGGATATCTTACTGTTTGCATATCTGAATAACCCCTGGGGCCTTATTTTCTCATTCTACTTATATTTTCCCAATCTCAAGATTTATTCTTATTTTTCCACACCATTTTATTGTTCATTTCCTTACATAATCTTAATTTCTTTGTTAAAAGAAACAAGCTGTAAATACGCAAACAAATGCCACAATCAGCACATATTTCGGGTGTGTGAGAGCCTATAATTACCTGTGTAAACAAAGTAGTTTTCTGTCCAGAGATGACTTTTAATGTTTGTTGTCCTTGTGCAGAAGATGTGCTGACTCCCAGGGTTCCTTGGACCACTGACCCAGTAGTCAGTTGCTTTCCAGAAGTCTGCGGTGATGGCTGGCCAACTAAAAATGTGCCCTAAGTTAGAAAAAAATACAAAGAACAAACCAGTAATTTGTTAAATTCAAATGAATTGCTCTGATCCTTTAAATCACAAGGTCCCATAAGCTACAATGTTCTCCCCTTTGATTCTGCAACTCAGCAAAATAACTGAAAGGAACGGTTCTGCCCTAAGTATCACTTCCAACAGTTATCCCCACTTCTCAAACTTTGCACTGTAGTTACAGAGCAGGCTGTTGGAAACTCAAGTTTTGCAATCTAGTCCTCAAAGCTAGCTTTAATCATTCAGACTGCTAACTATCCATCTTTCTCAGTAAGAACATCTGAAACCCAAAGTCTACTACTTTCCTTAAGGGAGAGCAAAGACTTTAGTGACAAGGCGAAAGAAGGTGGAAACTCATTCCTAATCTAATCTAACGCAATTCCAAATACCACAACTTGACACTGTCTCTTTGGTTACTTCCTTCTGAGAGCAAGTTTTCAACCGTAGAGTATACTGTTTATTAACTCATGGATTTAGGAAGCGATTAGCATAGTAGAAATCTTTCTTAGAGGCAGAAAGATCTGGGTTTAAACCCAAACTCTACCATTAGCTTAGCAGGAAAATCTTGGATAAGTTACTTACATCTTCCTGAATCTCCATTTCCTCTTCTCTCAAAACAAGCCCAAAACAACACAGATTTATAACATAGTTAAAATGTTAGAATTGACCCCTGATCCGAGAGCTGGAAAGGTAAATCAATTATCATTAAAAGCAGTTACCAAATAGCTAAATGATTTAAAAGATCAGTCACAAATAACCAGACCTGGGGAGTTTGCTTGAGGATATAAGATGTGTATGTCAGGTGCTGGGATATCCCTCCAGGGCCAGTGGTACTTTGTGCTCCTCCTCCGCTGCCACCTCCACCATTGCCACTGCCACTGCCTCCTCCTCCTCCTCCTGTTCCTCCTCCTGTACCACTACTACCACTGGCAGCTGAGCCGGACTGGAGATCTAAAAATACAATGAATGACAGCAACATCATGAAAAAGTATCAAGCCAAGTTTTAACAGAGAAAACAAATGAGTCCAGAGAGATGTTTCCCTCATAGCACCATTTCTTCTCCTTTCCTATTTCCCTTCTTTTCTGTTATCTACCTATTCTGTGACAAGAGTGAGGAAAACTTCCCAGAGTTAGAAGACTGAAATCTATTTACTCTGAATTGATTGGCTGCTGACTGTATTTCAGCTCTGAGGACAATGAAGAACTCATCTTTGATAAGTGTTTTGACTTAGTTGTGGGAGATTAAGAGAGGGCCTGCTACTGACATTTTCTAGCCAAGTGTTTTAATCAACGCTTGAATTTGCTAAGATAGGTGCTTCCAAACTTTTTAGCATCTCATCCAATTTCAGTGAAATTGCTGAGATTTAGTGTAATTTTACAGTACTCTCTTATTTTGTCTCCCCTGACTTGGGAAAAATAAGACTTCCCTCACATTTAAAATGACTCCAGGGCCCCATTCTCTTTTGCTTTTTAAATCCCACTTCAAAGTTTTAGGACTCTTTTTACTTCCCTTTTGCTCAGGTAATGTATATGAACCACCTGGACTATATTCACTCAATAAATATTAGAGTTTGACTTCCTTCCCCACTTTAATTCCAGTGATTATTACTGGAACAGATTCCTTCTCAATGGTTTATTTTGACCCTAAGGATATCGTAAGAATCTGAGTAGCTCTCTGGATTTATCTTGGAATACACACATTGTCCTTTTCTTACATATCTAACTTTTTGACATGCTACTGCTTAGGTATGAGGAAAAAATACCAAGGCAAGAGAGTGGCAATGACCCATCATAGTCAATAAACACAATGGCCATAAGCTTACACACTGCCTTTTGGCAAGGGTGGTTAATTTCTAATGAACCTGACTACTGTACCATTCTACTTCTGATTCAGAGGGAAATAATTTCCTTTATACATTTTCCTTCTCAACACCACCCAAATTGTTTTTCTCTATATGTTAAAGCAAAAGTTTATGTAACTCTAGATAAACTACCTAATCTCCTTTGGGCTTTAAGACGTACACACTAAGGCAGAGTCTGTATTCCTCTTTCTATCTCCAAATCCAGCAAATGTTAAGAAGTACATCTAAATAATGTCAGGCAGAGACATTTGATTCTAATCCTATTCCTATCCCCTTTAAAATGAAAACAGACTTCCAGCTACTGAAAAGAAGATAGATCTTCCCTCAGGTATGACCAGACAATTTTCAGATGCCACTGAAAGGAAGAACTCTTCATTTACAGTTCACGCAGACAACTTTCTCCCAACACAGCCTTGACAGCCATCTCTACTGAGCCATTCATCTCTGATCCCAAAGTGAACAGTAAACTCACTTCTAGTTAAATTACCCACATGTTTTAAATCCATTTGGGCAAATGCTACCATTACACCATCAAACCTGAAATAGGTAAAAACTGCCTCTCAGGCAGATGAGATAAACATACTCAAAGACCCAAGAACCAAATGATTTAACTAACTAGCACTGTTGGTAGCTCGCAGGATGGCTCCTTGAGGGATCAGCAGCAGTTTTCCTTTTCCTGAAGGATTCTTGCTGTTTGTGGTAAGGTAGAGTTTAGTGCCAGGAGGCAAATTTGCCAAGTTGGCCAAATTAGTGGCTGGGAGCTGCAGCGTTGCCATTACTAAAATGGTAAAGGAAAAAAAAAAAAGGAGGAAAAACTGTAAGATAAATGGAACTACAGGTAACACTCTGAAATTAAAATAGGGGCAATTAAATCTTACGCAAAAACACTAACGAACAGTAAACTTACAGTTTGTTTCCTAGATGCAGAATGCTTTAAAGGCTGATATTCTTAAATATCTTGCTAATTAAAAAATAATTTAGACCAGAAGAGCCTGCCATAAACTCATTTACATCTATATATAAATAGGGTGAACCGATTTCCTGGTTTTGCCCAGAACAGTTCTAGGTTACATCTATGTCCCATTGTAATTATTAATAGTGATTCCTTCTACTCTCAAAGTACTGTGGGCTAGACAATTAATTCAACAATCATCCTACCTATGGATGAATACACATTCTCCCCCATTTGTTTAAAGTCAAAGTTAGGGCAAGGTCTACTGTCCTAATTGGCGAGTACAGTCGGCCCTCTGTATCCATGGGTTTAAACAACTGCAGATCAAAAATATTCAAATATTTGAGGGAAAAAAAAGAAAGGATGGTTGCATCTGTACTGAACATATACAGATTTTTTTCTTGGTATTCCCCAAAGAACTCTATATAACAACTATTTATATACCATTTACATTGAGCATTTATGTTGTATTAGGTATTGTAAGTAATGTATATATGATTTAAAGTATACAGGAGAAGCTGAGCGTGGTGGCTCTCACCTGTAGGAGGCTAAGGCAGGAGGAATGGTTGAGGTCAGGAGTTTGAGACCAGCCTGAGTGATTAAGTGATTAAGACCCTAAGTGATTAAGACCCTATCTCTTACCAAAACAAAAAGTATATGGGAGAATATACATAGGTTATATGGAAATACTATGCTGTTTCACAGGAGGGACTTGAGTATCCATGGATTTTGGTGTCTGCAGCAGGGGATCCTGGAACCAATCCCTCACGGATACCAAGGGATGACTGTGTGCATGTGTGTAAATTTAAAGCAAACTATTTACACATCTCTATGTAATATGTTCTATAAAAAATAATAAACGTTTTTATACACTTCTTAGAGCATCAACCTAACTGGGCTTTCCTAGACAGGATCAGATATCAGATAAAATCACTAGCAAAAGAAATTTTGGACAGAGCTGCTGCTGAAAGGACCCCCATGATTATTAGTTACCTGAACCCTGGGATCCACTCTTCTGAGGACCAGCAGCAGTGACCTGAGCCTTGGTTAAGGCCTGCACCGGCTGGGCTACAATGGTTCCTCCACCTCCACTCACAATTGCTTTGGCAACTCCTTGGGTCACAACTTGCTTTGGACCAACTGCTTTGGCAACAGAAGAGCTGGCCTTGGCTACAAGGATTTGGCCACCACTGATTGCCACAGCCTGTTTCACTGTTGAAGGTAAAGTAGACCCAACTGGCACCCCAACAACCTGTTCAAAATAGAAAAGAGTCCAACAGTGCTGCTTCTCACAGTCCCTTTGAGAGCTCTTAGAACAGCAGTCACTCTGTTCTAGCAAGGAGCAAACACAGGGAGTCTAATTCAGTCATCTGAGAATACTATCTGGACAGACGCGAAAGAACAACTATTATTTCTTACATTTTGGATATTATAATAATAAAAGATTAAAGATTGTTGTCTTACCTTGACTACTTTTATAACTTACTTTGATAATAAATCATTTTTTAATAGAAAATTTGGGAAATTCATAAGCATAAAGAAAAAAACTCTACTCATTCAGAAATAATCTCAAACATTTTTAATGTATTTACTTCCAGTTCTTTCTAATGTACATTTTAAAACACAGAATTGGGGTCACATTGTACATATAGTTTTGTAACTTTTTAAACATCACAAGCATTTTCCAATGTTATTTTTAAATGACCAAATAAGAACATATTAGAATAGATAATATCATAATCTATGTAGGAGAACATTTCACTACTGTTGGATATTTAGGTAATTTTAAATTTTACATTATAAAAAACTGTGCAACAAACATTCTCATATAAGAACTATAAATTCCAGTAGATACTTTTAAATATCACTTCTTCAGTAACTTCTATATTATCCCCATCTGAAATGATAATCTCTTCTTTCATCTTTGTAACTCCTAACAGCTCACATCACTTATAATATATGACACTTCTTGCGACTGAATTTTAAGAAAAGTTATTTTTTTCGCTATGTCTTCCTAATCTTTCCTTTTCTTGAAGGTAGATACTTGATTTAAAATGTTTAAGCAAGAATAATATTTAACTGGATTTTTTTAAAAAAGACCTCAATATCCAATTAAAGTTGGAAATAATCTGGCTCTGAAAGTAAAGTGAACCCTTTCAAGTAAAAAAATAGTCTGGAGCTCTTTTAAAACAAAGTAAACAGTTAAATTAGAGGAAACTAATTAATGGCAAATTGGGACACTGTTTCCCACTCCCATTTCTTTATTTCATAAAAAGAACTCACCAGAAACTAGATAAAACGACTTTCATAAGGGTATAAGAAATGCAAATGATCTGCCTTATTAAGGCAAAAAAGATAAAATAGGAAGTGCTTTTTATCTATCAGATTGGGGAAAAAAAAGTTAGAAGTCTGATAACACCAAGAATTGGTTAGAGGCTATGGGGAAATAGGAACTTTTGTCCACTGCCGGTAGAAAGGTAAATTTCTACAGCCACTCTGGAGAGGCACTGGTGAATCTGCTAAAACTGAAAATTCACATATCCCATATAGCAGGAATTCTACTTTTAGGAATATATCCTACAGAAATTTTAGACTTGTGCTCAAGGGAACATACAGAATAATGTCCAAGGGAGCATTATTTGTAATTACAAAAAACTATTAAGAATCTAATGTCTATAGCATATAACAACATTATAATATGTACAGATAGAGGAATGGATAAACCGTGATTTAAGATAGACAATGGAGTATCATACATTAGCAAAAATGAATGAAGTATACAGGGAGTCCCAAAAGTCTCCATACAAAGGAAAAATTTTGTAAATAAAGGTACATTTAGCTACAATTTCCCATTTTCCCTATGTATGGTGACTTTTGGGACATCCTGTAGAAGCATATATATTTTAGCATAGAAAGACTGAAAGAATACATAATGAGTGAAAAGGGACATACATAAAAACATATATACAAATATCTTTTATGAAAAGCTTCAAAACACAAATATTACATGTTTTCTATGGCTATATATTTATGTAATAGAAGCATGGACTGGAAGGCTACACATCAAAGGTCATGACAGTGTTGCTTCCGGGAAGAACAAAGTAGACTACAACTTTGATCAGTCATGTTTTAGTTGCAGAACAAAAGATCTGAGCTCTTGGAGAGCCACTTGGAACTGTCAATTGTCATCCAGCAGCTTGACTTCATTAATGATTCCCAATAACACTTTGGGGAAAAAAGAGGAGCTGTGCTTCACTATTGGATATTGACAATACTTAATTTTGCATCCTTTAATTAGCAAAGAGTTGGTAAACTGAATTCCTTTTTGGAAAAAGGAGGGTCTAAATCTCTGGCACATGACTGGAAAAATTGGGGGCATATTTGACACCTTTTAAAAACTGCCCTTTAAACAGAAAAATCTGCTGTTGTAATATTAAAAACATTGGATTCATATGAGAATTGGTTAAAAATTCAAATTTTCGTGTCACCCATGAGACGTGACAGACTACTCACTTGGCCTTATGCCCCCCAATTCCAGAAGGGGCTGAATGTTGGTGGCTATGTGAAGAAAATATGGTCAGTGCTTGTGAAGTCGAAATTATTCATGATGCTAAGATTGCTTAGTTTTTTTTCCCCATTCACAAGTACAGTTGATTTTGCAAATAATTAAATGACTGGTACAAAATATGCAGAAACATAGCTAGATGTCATTAAAGGGGGATGTATTGGTTCTGATTTTTGTATAATGTACTTATGCCTAACAACCTATCTAGACTAGTATATTAAACTAATGTTTATATGAATAAAAAAATTTAAAAACAAGATCTGGGTAAATACGAACATGTTAACTTGGGGTAGAAGATATGTGGGTGCTGATTATATTTTCTCTGTATTTTACTGAAATTTAAAAATCTTTCTAAATTAAAAAATAACAGGATTATTTAGGAGGTGGAATAAAATGATAAATTATATGCCAGTGATAAATGGGATGTTTTAAATAAATAATTACTAAATCATACATAGTTTCTATTCAAAGACTGTGAGTACAGTCAAATACATGTGTTTTGTTCTTGCATAATATGGATGATATAAAGAAAACAGTCCCTAATAAACTGTGTAATAAAGAGGAAAGACCACAGGCTTCTGTAAGCAGACAGATCTGGTTTCCCAGTTCAGTTATACCAGGTTGTAGCTCGGTTATTTAACCTATTTGAGCTTTATATTAGCCTCATCTATAAAATACAGATGATATTTATTAATATCTCATAAAATCATGAAGCAAAAAGAGAATAAATTTATAAAATGCCTAGCTGCTGTTGCTGCTAACCATGACACTTACTATTAACTGAAGAATGGTACTCCATGAGCTGACGTGGAGACTAGAAAGGAGAGCTGAAGGACACATTTGTTGCTATCTTCAGCATTTGGTCAAGGCAGAGACCTTGATCTTCAATCCTAGATTCAGTTACTCAAAAGGAAATTAATCTTGAGTGAAATTATATAGCATCTGGGATCTGCTTTAAAATATTCCAGGAAGATGAATAAGATAGGCAAAATGTTGAGAACTGCTGAAACTGGGTACTGGGTACATGGGATTCATTATATTATTCTACTTTTATGTATGTTTAAGGAAGGAGGGAGGGAAAGCAGGAAGAAACAAAATAAACGAACCAATGAAAAAAGCAAGTTACTCCAGAATGGAGATGAGAAATTCCCCCAGCTCTCCAAGCTTGTTGAAATACCCTACATTTCTTTATTTTAACTGTATGAGCCTCATTCTGTAGGGGACCTGGGAGTTTCTGTGGCCACAGAGAGGGGTAAGGTCATTTCCCTAGAGATGTGGAGATACAGAAACCCTTCTTACTAGTCAAGAACTTTCCTGTACATTTATAAAAAGTTTCTTTATATAGAAAAACATTTTTAGGGTGTGGAAGAAACTGCTAGTTGAACCCCAATTATCTATTCTTTCCTTTTCTCTCATATAGTAACAGGCTCCAATTTTTAGTTGGGCACATGGCCACAGACAGAATCACGACTGTATTTTCCAGCCCTCTTGCACCTAGGTGTGGCCATCTGATTTCTGGCTAAAGGGATGTGAGCAGAAATGATGAATGTAACTTTTGTGCTGTGTCTGCCCTTGGTTTTCCCCTTGCTCCCTTCCTGCTGGCAAAAGTGTGAACATGGTGACACAATATGAAGTGCTTATCTTAGCCCACAAGCTGAAAATCAAAATTTGACAATGCCAGGCAAAAAGGCAGGAGGAGTTTACATTCTTGAAGACCATGGAACCACCAAGCAAAACTGCTCACTGGTCTTTTATGTGTGTGAGAGAGAAATTTATTTAAGTCTCTGGTGTTTAGATTTCTCTGCTATAACAGTTCCACTTTTTTCCTAAGACAAGAATCTTCACATCTCCTAAACATATCAAACTCAATAATCTATTTCATAAATTAAATTACCGATAGCCTATTTTTATGTTCCTAAACTAACAAAGAAAGCAAAGACTTTAAAGGAAATCAATACATACATAGTGGACCTATTTTGATCTTTTTCCCAAAATTCCATGCATCTGACCTACTTTTCCCTTCTTGTGCCAACTGCTTCAAAGTTTCCAGGCTATGAAAGCCTGATAAAACATGATGTCCCAAATTGGCCACAGGAGGGCAGTCTTTACTATCAGTTTATCCACTATGTGCAACCACTAGCAAGATGTATGCCCTCCCTCCA
The DNA here is from genome assembly GCA_963575035.1 of Avahi laniger. NCBI lineage: Eukaryota > Metazoa > Chordata > Mammalia > Primates > Indriidae > Avahi > Avahi laniger. The sequence continues at coordinate 6,206 of CAUYSK010085621.1, read as the reverse complement.
CTTTGTTCTAGAAAACAAAAGAATGAGGAAGTTTGCGTTCTATTAGGAAAAACTCTAGGCCCAGCTGATTATGGACACCACATGGAAGGAGGGTAAGGCCTCTGAATCTAGACACTATAACCCCAAATTAGTTTGGCTTTTTTTAACAGCATACTTCAGCCTCGAACCTGAATGCACCTACCAACTCTTCTCATCCTCTCACACTTCTCTGTATTGCTAATTTCCTCCTACTTTTAAAAAGCAGACACCCATTGCTCTGTATTTGTTATAAATACTTCACTTGGATTCACTGTTTCTATTTCTGCCCTCCCTATGCCCTGTACATACCTTTGGCAAATTAAAATTTACTTCAGGGGAAGATTCTGTATGTGTGATTTTTCCCTCCAGATACTAAAAAATACAACCATTTACAAGTTAAGTGCTCAATGGTAACTATTACCATGGTACTTGGGCATGTATACACATGACATTCACATTAGCTACTACTTACTGAGCACCTGCTCTGTGCTAGGTCCTTTATATACAATGATCTAAATCTCCTACAACTCTCAAAGACAGGAGGTTTATTCCCTTTTACTAGATAAAAAAACCAGGGTTGAGAGATTAAGTAACCTGCCCAGGTCACAAAAGTAGTAAGTGGCTGTGATCTGCAACAACTCTAATTCCAAAGCTCAAGCTTTTTTACTATACCATACTGCTTCCTTCCCACGTGAAGCCATTTATTCCTCAGTTGCCCCCTTTCTCATCAAGGCAGCACCTCTCTCCACTTTCAGGAAAAACATAAGCTGTGTTTCTGTTTTTTTTTTTAGAATTCAAAACATTTTTTAATTTTAATTTTTTCTATTTTCCACATACATGAACTATATGGTCAAAATTTCTTTTATAAGTAATGTGCAAGGGTGAGGTATTGAAAAGTTTGTTGTTGTCTGGGTTTTCTTTTTTTTAATTTCAGAATATTACAGGGGTACATGTTTTAGTTACAGAAATTTATGTTTTAGTTATATAAATTGCTTTTGTACTGTTTGAGTCAAAGTTATAAGTGTGCCTATCCCCCAGATGGTGTGTACTGTGCCTGTTAGGGGTGAATTTACCCATTCCCCTCTCCACCCCCACCACCTGCTTGGGATTTCTCATGAATGTTATTTCCATATGTGCATATAAGTGTTCCATATGTGCAATTAGTTCCAATTTAATGGTGAATAAACTGTGTTTCTAGTGTGCCAATGTTGTATGGGAAGCAGTACCACTTTTTCCATCCTCTTCTTTTCTGGCATAGTTTCTAGGAATGCCCTTTGCAATAACCAGGGACAGTCTGTTCTTACAGTCGGCTCCTTATCCCAAGTGCAAAGTATGTACTAAATTTCCTAGACAGCCAGCCATGACTTTTCTCATGCTCTATTGCTTCTTTGCAGTCTTTCACATTCTGCTGTGGCTCTTCTTTTCAGGCATCTTTAAACTGTATTCAGGGCATTCTAACACAAACCCCATCTATTTTCTCTTAGTTCTATATTACCATTACGTAGGTGGCAATGTGTCAAGACAGTGCAGTTGTTGAGCATTACTAGAGGAGTGGACTGGCAAAAAGTAGAGATTAAACTTCTCCCACAGCTTCTGACCATAAACAGTGATGCTAGACTGACTGAAAATCTAAATTGGTAAAACCATACATTCCTATGTGAAGCAAAATAAATTTTTAGGAACCTACAGCAGAACAAGTCTGAATAGAGAGTTCAGATGACAATAAATGTTCACTAAAGGACGTTGATAGATGCTTACCTGTGGGGCCAAAACAACAGTGGGAGCACTAGGAAGCAGATGGGGATGCCTGTCTTAATGATCCTGGCTACGGAAGCCCCTAAGTCAAATCTGATGCTACAGCTCCATGGTTCCTTAACTTGTCTAAGCATATAGATCAGCAGGGAAGCTTATCAAAAATCCAGATTCCTAAGGCTCCCAAGAAGATTCTGATTCAGTAAGTTTGAGATGGAGGTCTACGTATCTACATTTTTTTAATCGGCAGATAATTCTTATAACCAGATATGGCTGGGAAAGTAGTTAATAAACTTTTACAGAACTTAAAACCACCTGTACCTCCATGAATTTTTATCTTGATCCTTTATCTAGCTATGTAATATTTAAAATCTTTTTCTATTTTAGAAATATTCCTCTCAAAGCAATTCACTCTCCCTAGACAAGCTGGCTTTCAAGTTGAAAAACAAACACCCACATAATATTCTTAATAGCTTTAGAATACACCTGCCAAAAAATTGAGATAATTTAACTCTGGATGTTCTAAAAGCATGCTTAGGTTAGAGACAATGGCTCACAAATTTTCATTAGTTTTGAAATTGGGAGTTTGGAATCAGCAGGCCTGGTTTCAAAACCTCTGTCCCTTATAAGCTGTATGCTCTCGAGGAAGTTGCTTAACCTCTCAGGGCCACAGTTTTGTCATTTGTAAAGTGAGGGTGAAAATACCCATCCTGCAGTGTTGTGTAAGGATTACAGATAAAGTAAATATGAGCATGGCATACAAAAGCACTCAACAGATGCTAAAGTTATGTATCACATAACTACATTTCAGTCAACAACAGACCATATTTCTGATACTGGTCCCATGAGATTATAACACTGTATTTTTACAGTACCTTTTCTATGCTCTGATATGTTTAGATCCAGAAATACTTACCATTGTATTACAGCTGCCTACGGTTCTCAGTATAGTTATATTCTGTACAGGTTTGTAGCCTAGGAGCAATAGACTGTCCAGTGGTCCCCAACCTTTTTGGCACCAGGGACCGGTTTCAAAGAAGATAATTTTTCCACGGACGGGAGTGGGAGAGGACAGAGCTCTGTGGCCCTGTCCTAACAGGCCATGGACTGGTACCAGTCCAAGGCCCAGGGTTTGAGGACTGCAGGACTGTACCATTGAGCCTAGGCATGTAGTAGGCTATAATACCATCTAGGTTTGTGTAAATATACTCTGTGATGTTTAAACAACAATGAAACTGCCTAACACACATTTCTTAGACTATATCTGTCAATAAGCAACACATAATTATATTTCTAATTGACTCAGGAAAACATGGACCTATGTATTATTTTACAGTTCTCCAAATATATTAATTCCCCTATACCTCCAAATTATAAGGAAAATAAACTCTCCATAGAGAGCCAAGAATTAATCAACATCACACAGCCTGGACATCACAGGTGTAAACTGTAGCACTCCCCTATCAGAAATAAGGGAAACAGTAGACCCATTTTAGATCTGAATCAAGTGGAAAGCTGAATCTATGAAGTCAGTCACTTTCACTGCCAGAGATAACACAGTGTCTCTTTGCCTCTTAAACTATTTCTGGACCCTCTATAATATATGCCCCAGCTCTTGTCAATGATTACTATAGGAGCAGAAGGGTTTAACACATTAACTGCCATATGAGCTGTATTTAATTCACATTAGTTTTCAGCCGGGAAACTCGTGAAGCATATGTAACTCATACATCTCTTTACCTTGGGAGCTGCAAGAACTATTTTTCAAGTTGCATATAACTCATGTAAAGAAAAACAATAAAATCAACAAATTTTTCATTAAACTAGAAAGGATCATTTAGTTTTTGAAGTTTTTATTCTATTAATATTTTCGTAATAAAACACTGTGGCCCTGAGGAAAAGAAATTTTTTTTCTAGTGTGGCAGTCAATGTGTCAACATCAACTGACTTGCTTTTCCAACTGGCCTTTCATCTACAGGTTTTTATGGGATCAGCCTCTGTCACTTTGAATCTTTTCATCATTTGTCAATTATTTAGGAAAATGACATTCATTTATACATTGACCTTCCCATCCCTACCCAACACAAACCTTGGAGGGCTGAATCTTTGGTGACTGGGTAGTCCCTTCTCCAGCAGTTATGACCTGTTTTTGAGGAGACACAGCTATCATATGACCCCCTTTCACAGTTACATACTGAGGAAGTGGTGACTGGCTGGCAGCTCCTGTGGTGGGCACGTGAGGGGCTTCACCAGGTTCCTGTTTGATGATCACCTTGCAAGAAACAGGATAATGACACTGAATAAATGTCTCATTTTTAAAAAGCTATTAATATGATCTGTTCTCTTTGCAGGGACTAATAAATTTATAAAGCCTGATCTGTAAAGAAGGATTCCACCAGAAGGGTAAAAATGCTGTTTAAATACAGCATTTAGCTATTAAAGGGACCAAAAGTAGGATCTGGACTTGATCCTGTGTTCTTGCAAACTCAACCTAGTCGCTTGTTTCAGAGATTGGTGACATATGGCAAAAGAAAGAAACAAACACACTGTTTGTGCTCTCTGAATTCCCATCTTGCTGGACTCTAAGAGCTGCCCTGTGAACACAAATGAATAAACGAAAGCTTATCTCAGAACTAACATCTGGTCTTAACAGTTGAGACATTCTAAAAAGTAACATGTTGTAGGAGTAGTGTCAATGAACTCCAACATTCCACAAAAACAATTATGAAACAAGACCATATTGACTTGCAGTACAATGCCCTAATAAATACTCACTTTTGTGAAAGCTCCAAGTCCTCCAGTTATAGGTTTGGGGCTTTGAACCTTCGGGTGACTCCCAATTGGGCAAAGAGGTGGCATAGATGCAAACAAAGAATCCTCCTGCTGTGTGTGTAAAAACACATATTTTACAATCAAGATAAATTGGTGATTTCAGATATTCTAGTCATATAAATGACTTTATATTTGATACAAACCTGTGACATTCCCTAGCAACATAAACAACCAAAAGACAAAACAAAACAAAAAGCCTGAAACTGTGGGGTCTTCCAAGCCTCCACACTTGCGTTTTTTTTTTTTTTTTTGAAACAGAGTCTGGATCTGTCACCCAGGCTAGAGTGCAGTGGCGTTATCATAGCTCACTACAACCACAAACTCCTGGGCTCAAGCGATCTTCCACCTCAGCCTCCAGAGTAGCTGGGACTACAGTCTTGAGCCACCATGCCCGGCTAAGTTTTTCTATTTTTTGTAGAGATGGGGTCTTGCTCTTGCCCAGGCTGGTCTCAAACTCCTGAGCTCAAGTGATTCTACCACCTTGGCCTCCCAGAGTGCTAGGATTATAGGTATGAGCCATAGCGCCCAGCCTACATCTCCATTTTAATATTGTTTTAGAAACCAAATGCAAAGAAAAGCTATAACTTGCTAAGAACCTATTCATCTGTGCCCTGCTGTATGCTGGAAAGACTGCTGCTATCTTACTACCGTTAATATTTGGCAGACTTTATCGGTCTGCATGTTTAATTTGCTGCCAGACTGTAAATCACTAAAAGACAAGGACTGTTATTTTGTTTCTTTTATATTCTTAGAGTCTAGGCACTAAATAAAGAAACAGGCAGTTGCAATGTTTCAGTATGTACTCTCTTTTAATAGTACTCACAACTTGATTTGTAAAATTTACTCAATAAATACTCAGAATACAAGGGAAAATTTTTCAATAATGATTTAAAAAATAAAGCAACAAAAAGAACTTAAATAATTAGCATATGCAAAGATAACAATGGTCAACATTCAAAACTACTGTAGCTTATCTTTAATTCTCAAACACAAAATGCAAAAACAGAGCCAATATGCCATAAACTGTAGGAGCAAGAAGCAAAGTTAAGAACACTTCTTGACTATGTAATGAAAAAGATCATCAACAAACATTAAAAAATAAGGTCGGACATGGTGGCTCACACCTATAATCCCAGCTCTCTGGGAGGCTGAGGCAGAGGATCACTTGAGGCCAGGAGTTCGAGACTAGCCTGAGCAACATAGCAAAACCCATCTCTAAAAAAAACAGAAAAATTAGCTGGGCATAGTGGTGCATGCCTGTAGCCTGGCTATTCAGGAGGCTGAGGAGGAGGATTGCTTGAGCCCAGGAGTTTGGAGTTGCAGCGAGCTATGATGATGCCACTGCACTATAACCTGGGCAACAGAACAAGACACTGTCTCAAAAACAAGCATTAAAAAATAAACTGGCAGAGTTATGGCCCTTGAGGTAATTATTTTAAGAAAACTGTCCAAGGCCGGGCGCGGTGGCTCACGCCTGTAATCCTAGCTCTCTGGGAGGCCGAGGCGGGCGGATTGTTTGAGCTCAGGAGTTCGAGACCAGCCTGAGCAAGAGCGAGACCCCATCTCTACCAAAAATAGAAAGAAATCAATTGGACAGTTAAAAA